>JAQJVL010000460.1:223809-231309 GCA_035578905.1 Stictocephala bisonia | reverse complement strand
TTCTGTGGAAGTCTCCAATTCAAAGGTTGTGGAAGCCACTACTTCAATAGTTTCAATACAATTTAGAGACCAAATAAAGTTATCCTGCTTACCCAACTACTATTAACCTAACTAGAATGGAATATTAATTATTACTATAAAGTGAAGAGTAAGGACCGTGGCATAGTCTGCAAATCTCTGAGTAACGAAATTATAGATAGTCCTTAAAAAATGCTAAACAGTCTTTGCTTCCTTACCATTCTGTAAGCAATGGTAAATATGCACACGAGACTATCGTTTAAAGCTATTGTTCGATACCTAAAAAGGAAAAACTACGTGTTATATAAATAACATTATATAAAATAAAAAAAAATACTACCAGAAAACATGAACATATTTTATGTATGTTAACTCATGAATGGGGTAAATTTAGCTTATTTGCACGTTCCGTACATTGAAGAGTTCGAGAAGAACCGTATCTCAATCCTTTCTCCCACCAATAACGTATGAATTGTTCACATTTTACCTGATATAAACTGTAGGGCCCTTAGTTGGCCTGGCCCCTTGACTAGTTAATGACCCTTAATGGAATTAACCCAGTTTTACTAAGCAGCCAAACTATACAGGGTGGACAGAAGTTAGTGTTAAAAAATTTTTCTGGTGAAACTACCACATATTAGTGACAAAAAATGGAAATATTATTATCTTCACCCCAACCATGTTTAATAAATAGAAATTTTTATTGTTTTTTAATAAACATGTTTTGTTTTAGTAAAACTTAGTTTTCACCACTATTCATTAACATTTTTTCCTTTTTGGCGTATTTTTTGAAATCTACACAACATATTTCATAGGAATTCAAGGTAAAGAAAATTTTTATTGTGAGTTTATTATAAACGAATTTGTGACAAAGTGAAATTTTAGCCTTTTTTAAAAATAAGTCACAAGATATACAGGCCGAGGACTTCCTTAAAATAGTTACTGAAGAGAGGCCAATAACAGAAAAAACTTTCCCGTTTTTTAAGCTTTAAAATGATGTAATACAACTGTACTCTCATACTCGTCTTCTAATTGTTAATACAGAATCTATCCTGAAAAACAAGGTTTGCTTAAAATACCAAGGGATCATTGAAGTAGTCAAAATACAGTTTAAATTTAAGGTAATGCCTATAAATGTTGAAATTTCATATTTAAACAGTGAATTACTTTCCATAACTTGGTAAATACCACACAAATACTAATCTTATCACTTTCTCTTATACTTTCCACTTTTCACTTATATAGTCCACTTTCTCTTATACCCACATTCAAAGGGGGAGAACTGCATAGAAACAAAGTTGTTCCGGTTTTAATTTGTCTTCCAGCAGGCCTTATCTGTTGTAGCCTGTTTCCTGTTAATTTTGTAGTAGAGTAGAAGCTGTCATTGAGTTTTCGACGCGAGAGTATGCGGAGATGCACTTCGTGTATGGTTTTTGTGACGGAAATGCACTGGCTGCTCTAAGAGAATACCAATTACGTTATCCAGATCGTAGAGTGCCTAGTACTCAAGTTTTTTCGAGGCTACATCAGCGTTTGTTGGAGAGAGAAAGTGTTCACAGGCAGCCAAACGAGGTAGGTCCTGCTCTCCGAGATGTAGGCTTGGATGATCGAGTTCTAAATTTAGTTCGTCGAAATCCTGAAACAAGCAGCCGACAACTTGCCGGCGAAGTTGGTGTTTCCAAGGGCGAGATATTAAGTATTTTACATGAAAATAATTTTTATCCATATCATTTTACAAAAGTTCAATCATTAGAACCACATGATCAGAGTACAGTTCTGTCGCTGGCTGCTTAACAGGGATATTGAGCAATATCACTTTTTTGAGAAAGATCCTGTACACTGATGAGTCTACCTTTACTAGGGCTGGCGTTTTCAACACGCATAACATGCATCACTGGGCCGAAGAAAATCCAAGAGTGTCCAGAGAAAGTTCTTTTCAAAGACGTTTCCAAGTCAACGTATGGGCCGGTGTCATCGGAAATCAACTTATAGGCCCGCACATTTTTCCAGAAAATTTAAACGATCAAACTTATTTAGATTTCTTACAACATACCTTGCCCACACTTCTGGATGGACTTGATCTGGACTATAACGAGAGGGACAACATCATTTTCCAGCAAGACGGTGCTCCCCCTCATTTCACCCATGATGTGCGACAATGGCTGACGGAAAACTACCCTATGTGGATAGGTTGCGCTGGAACCATACCTTGGCCGGACAGATCTCCTGACCTCTCTCCTATGGATTTCTTTGTTTGGGGGATGATGAAAAATGAAGTTTATTCAGCCCCTTTGAACTCAGAAGAAGAACTGAGAAACAGAATTCAGGTAGCTGCCCAAAAGGTGCGAGACAAATTAACTGTGAATTTGACGGTCAGGGCCATGAGAAAGCATGCAAGGGACAGTGCATAAGAAAAGGAGGCAGACAGTTTGAGCATACTCTGTAGATTACATTATTTTCTGTGTTTTTCTTCTTTCATTATTTTTAGGTGTTGATCTTGTGAATAACATAGGTACTGTAGTGAATAAAAAAATAATGTTATTTTGACTACTTCAATGATCCCTTGGTATTTTAAGCAAACCTTGTTTTTCAGGATAGATTCTATATTAACAATTAGAAGACGAGTATCAGAGTACAGTTGTATTACTCGTACATCATTTTAAAGCTTAAAAAACGAGAAAGTTTTTTCTGTTATTGGCCTCTCTTCAGTAAATATTTTAAGGAAGTCCTCGGCCTGTATATCTTGTGACTTATTTTTAAAAAAGCCTAAATTTCACTTTGTCACAAATTCATTTATAATAAACTCACAATAAAAAATTTCTTTACCTTGAATTCCTATGTAAAATGTTGTGTAGATTTTAAAAAACACGCCAAAAAGGAAAAAAATGTTAATGAATAGTGGTGAAAACTAAGTTTTACTAAAACAAAACATGTTTATTAAAAAAACAATAAAAATTAAAAATATAATTTTTGTACGCTTGCTGAATTAACACTTTTACGTCTTTTCTATATTTTTTGTACAATGACATAAAATAATCGGATCGTGATTTTATTTTAAAATAAAATTCCTTAATCTTAATATTTTAAATTATTTGTGAATTAAACAAAACAGGATATTTCCTTTTTCTAGGCTGAACGATTGGGATACATTGATAAAAAATCTGATAAAACTTTTCGTAAAACCAGTCGACTGCAAGGTATTGACCCACCCGCCCACCCAAACACGTACAGTGCTATTGACCCACCCGCCCAACAAAACACGTAGAGTGCTATTGACCCACCCGCCCAACCAAACACGTACAGTGCTATTGCTATTTTTTATTTTAAACATGGTTGGGGTGAAGATAATAATATTTCCATTTTTTTGTCACTAATATGTGGTAGTTTCAAGAGAAAAATTTTTTAACACTAACTTCTGTCCACCCTGTATAGGCCATTCTGCACAGTAATTTGTAATCGCAGAATGCTTATTTACCCTTTAAGCATACTTAATGGTACAAAAATTAAGTAATCGTATTAAAATAAGTAATTTAATGATTATTAATTACTTATTTATGTAGGGAAAATAAATGTTAGAGTATTAAAAATGACAAGGAGAATTTTGTCACTCTCAAAAGCAGGGATGTTTAGTAAATATTTATCCCACTATCCCGATTATAAAGGATCACCTAAAAGTCCTTGTAACTGATTACAGTGACAATCTGACAATTTTACTAGATTATTACAGTGACAATCTGACAATTTTACTAGATTATTACAGTGACAATCTGACAATTTTACTAGATTATTACAGTGACAATCTGACAATTTTACTAGATTATTACAGTGACAATCTGACAATTTTACTAGATTATTACAGTGACAATCTGACAATTTTACTAGATTATTACAGTGACAATCTGACAATTTTACTAGATTATTACAGTGACAATCTGACAATTTTACAAGATTATTACAGTGACAATCTGACAATTTTACTAGATTATTACAATTACAAGAATATACCCTGTAGTGGCTTACTGGTAGGAGTACCATCCACAAGCCTATACACCTACAGTGGTATTGACCCTCCCACCCACCCATTCACGTAAAGTATTAATGACCCACCCATCCGCTCATACAAGTACAGTGGTATAAACACACCCATCCGCTCAAACATGTACAGTGGTATTGACCCTCCCACCCACCCATTCACGTAAAGTATTAATGACCCACCCATCCGCTCATACAAGTACAGTGGTATAAACACACCCATCCGCTCATACAAGTACAGTGGTATAAACACACCCATCCGCTCAAACATGTACAGTGGTATAGACACACGCATCCGCTCAAACACGTACAGTGGTATAAACACACCCATCCGCTCAAACATGTACAGTGGTATTGACCCACCCGCCATCCATATACGTACAGTAGTATTGACCTACCCGTACACGTGCAATAGTATGTGTGGACGGTTTACGTGTAAGGGAGGGTGAGTGGGTCAATACCACTGTACGTGTACGGGTGGGTTAATACTACTGTGCAGATATTATTGCACAAATAGATTTTAGTTTTCACATAAAACACCCATAAAAAACCTTTTTTTTTAAATCTAGTTTAGAAAATATTTAGCTTTCATCAAACAAAATGTGCAATTTAAGATACCAACTAAACACTTTCATTAATAGTTTCTCTAAAATTGTTATATGCAATGTTATGATGCAAAAGCAACGAGATGTCAGAATAGCGGTAGTTTTTTTCATCATACGATAAATTACTCATGAACACATATGTCACCCACCAATTGTAATACCTTGTAATTACTAGTAATCGTAAATTGTGTAAGGTGAAGAAAGGTAATTCATAATAAAAGTACACTGATTATATGTTTACTGAATTTCATTTCGTCCGCAGTCCGAAGCCTTATCCACTAAGACACCTCGCCAGCAAAGGCTATATAACTGTACGTGTATGAACGGATGGGTGGGTCAGTACAACTCTATGTATATGGGATGGAGGGTGGGTAACTACCACTGTACGTGTATGAGCGGGTGGGTGTGTCAATACTCCGTACATGTAAGGGCGGGCGGGCTCCCGATTGTCGTTAACCTTTTTACATTTTTTTTACAATTATATTGAAATGTAATACAATTGTATTACTTAGTTATACAATTATATTACATACAGTAAATATAATTATTAAAATGGTAATTATGTTATAAAAAAGCTATTTGTATCTGCATTAGGTATAATTTACAAAATATCTAAATCACAAAGAAGTAAATTAATTTGCTAGTGGCCTTGATTGGAGTGTTCCGACGCTATTGCAAGATAACGTTGTCAAGCAACATCGAGCGTAGATGTTCCTTGGATGGGTGAACGTCTGGTCACTGCTGGTGGTTTAGACATCCTTAAGCCGTTGGTCCTCAGGTTAAGTGTTATAGAACTTGTTATGTTTATTGGCTGATTATTTATTTATTCCTCTTAGCTTAATTGTTAATATATAAATTTATTTTACATTAAACTTTAGCTATCTAGACGATTTACCAATTCAGTCTCTTAAAAATATCAATCAATATATGTATATAGCCTACATATGTATTAATGGAGTTAAGATTATTTTAGGCAGATTATAAGTAAAATAATATACTGTCCTTCCAAATATAATAATTATGTATATTTAACATTTCATATACAAAATATGTCTTGTTAATTTATTCACTTTTCTAACCACGTTTATTGTTTGTTATTTAAATACAACGGCGCTAGCCGTGATTAAGATACAGCTCTGTCGTGCGGTACTTGCAGTAAGATATTATTGCAGGCGTTAGAGGACAGACATTTCCCCTTGATCAGTTTAGTCACAAAGATGGAAAAATATGTCACATCCAATAGTGCACTAAATGTATGACAACTAGTTATTTCTTCACTTTGCCATGCAATATCAAGGCTAGCACCTTGTTAGTCCCTCCCTATAAGATTAATGTACTAATGATTACTACAGATGTACATAAGTTGTAATATACTTATAAATTCTACCAGGTGTTAACTATAGCAATAAGAAAGCGATATATGTTTCTTTTAGTTGTGCTTTAGACATTTTCATTGGAACAATAAATATTGAACTTTAATAATTAATTCAGTACAAGTAAACGTCACACAACACAAATTTATTACAATATTAGCACAAAATGCACAAATATATTACAATACAAGCACAAAATGCACAATTCTTTTGTGAATCCCTCTGGTCTGAGGAAGGTGAGCGTGGTTCACCGAAATCGATCACCATAATATTTGTGCATTTTGTGCTTATATTGTAATAAATTTGTGTTGTGTGACGTTTACTTGTACTGTATATGTACCAACACGTATTATGCTAATTAAAAAACTATTTATAATCAATTTAAGAAATTAAATAAATATACATAGGAAATAAGGAAAAGAAAACTAAAAATAATATCTGTAAATACAAACAACATTCAAACATACGCATAAAAACTAAAGTAAAAATAAGAAATTAATTTAACGAAAGACCTCTATGACTTTTTTTTTAACTACAAAAGTGGCAATTTAAATTTTTGAACTGTACTTGGCATTTGTATGCTAATTTTTAATTTTCTAGTTAGTTAGTTAGTTTTTTAGTTTCTAGTTCTAATTTCTAAATTTCTAGTAGTTCAATACTACTAAACTTTTAGGGGTGGGTATATTGAACTTGACAAGGAATGCAATCAAGTCGGTAGATTGACATTTGTGATAGGCCGAATAATCATATATATCGTTGTTGATGATAACAACTCAAGTAAATAAAGAATTCCAGAATATAAAAACCACTAGTTGACAGCATTAAAAAAATAAAAAAAAAAAATAAATAAATAAAAACAATTAATTGTTGTGCTATGTAAAACAGTTAAACACGTAACAGTTCATCATGGCTAAGCTAAATAGTTTAGGTAAACAATCATACAAACGTAATTCTCCAATCATAAAAATAATAGCGATTTATTTCCTATACAAAATAGCATTATTAATTAGATAAAATTTGAAAGGGAAACCCCTGGCCCATTTTTCCAGTAATATGGCCAGCGATTTAGAAAATTAAATAACTATAAGAAAGTCAAAAAAATTTTTGAATCCACTCTTTTTGAACAACCATTTAATTTACCGTTCTCCTCAGTCTCTTGTAAATATATTTAATATCTAGGTTTACATAACTGTTAAATAATACCTTATAGTGTAACTACCATAACTATTACAAACAAAAACAAAAATTGTAAAAAAAGCTTAGATGAACAATTACAGTTTTTTTTCAAAATAAACGCCAGATAATGATAAAATCTACAGTTTAAAGTTAATAATAACTAGAATAACTATAAAACTAAAAATAACTACACGAATGATTGTTTAATTGCACAGGCAACAAACTGAGACTAGCCGGCGTCTCGACTGTGGAGTGCAAGATCGAAGGTTCGAAACCCCAACTGAGCTAAGGGTCAT
>JAQJVL010000460.1:0-223309 GCA_035578905.1 Stictocephala bisonia | reverse complement strand
AAAAAAAAAGCTCATGCAAGTAACAAAAGCCTTAACAAATAGAGATTGATATAAGAAAGGAAGAACTATACCAAAGAAATACATGTACATTATTAATGGGATGTTTTTGTTCACTTAAATTTAGGTTTTTATTTATTTACTGACGATTTAAAAAAAACTTTAATTGACCCACTATGCAATAAACAGATTACTATTATAATCATATGCATTTTGAATTTCTTAGTCAATTGCCTACATTCTTTTTCGCTGACCAATGATTTACTACACAACAACACTATATTATATAAGTGGACCGGACAGACTTCTACCCGTGTGTTCTTTTTAGCACAAATAGGGGTTTCAGCAGCGGAGGGGAAATGTTCCACTACTCCTTAGCCGTAAATCACGGTTGTGACTAATCTACCATAAATAACTGTGCACATTTGTTTGGTTGATATTTATTGGTTACATAATTATTCATTTCGTTATTGTTATTATTAATTGTTATTTGAATATTAAACAACGATTTAACACAATCGTCCTAAGATTGATTCGGTAGTGTTAATAAAATCCATCCAATGGTCATCGCTTATAATGACGTAGTGGGCGGGGCTTGCTATTGCAACTCAAGCACGCGGCTACTATTCTCCCAAGTAGCCATGATAATTTTTAAAATGGAATGACACAGTGTGGGAAGAGTAATTCTATAATATTTCACATTCTAATATTATAGAATCACTCTTTATAAAAGGTTATTAAATAAATTAAGTATGGCCATATCTCATGTTGAGTATTTAAAACTTACAGCTATACACAATAAACAATCAAGTGACATGAAGATTTTCAACCGTAAATATTGCAAAGTACACGGAATATTCAATTTTATTAATGGCTAAAAAGAGAACTAAAATTCAACTTTATATTAACCCATATTTTCAAAAAATATTTAAATTGTGTTTTATAATTATTATAGATTATACTTAAAACTAAACAAATTTCATATTATTGGAAGATATCATTGTTTCGTAAACAGTTTATTGAAGTTTATTCAAGTCAGCGAAGCTTAGTTCTTACCTCAAGAAGTATGGAAATAGAGAACCTGCTTTCTTGACTTTCACTCTTAGTTTCCATCTTACAACTTCGTCTTTCAATCTGTTGAGTCAAAGCTGTATTGAACTTTCTCAATCATGTGAAACTTTACGAATATAGATTTTTGTAAATGTCAAACTGAAAGAGAGTGCAATTATATTATTATTTACGATTCATTATTGATAATGTAAATTAATACATGTTGGTTCACTTTAATTGTGACATAATCCAAATTAACTAAATATTCATAATTAGAATCAGTTTAGATTACACACGTAGTTTCATAAATGTACTCCATTTATTTCGTGTCGAATATGAGAAAGATTAGTAAAAAAGTGTAATAAAAAATACTATTATTATTAAATTACTATAGTTACTTACTTATAAATTTAAAAATAATTATTTATTCGAAACTACTTTTACTATATTAAATTTGAGAGGTGGAAAATTCATACATCACCAAAACCAGGACAATTTTGTAATATAAAATTCCAATCGCGTCTGGGAAACTTATTAACCAATAAATGTTTAAAAACTTAGTTTATTTTTTTAGATATTTTCTATTAATTCACTACTATAATTATAACTTTTGCTAACTAAATAACCAACTCAAAAATAACATAACCTAACCAAAACTAAACGTACAACCAAACACAACCTAACAAAACATTACATAACCTAACCAAAACTAAAGTACGCCTAACCCAAAGTAGAGGTAGTGAACTAAAGATAAAGGTCATGTTTTTTATCTTCCAGCTCATTGTAGCAATAATTCAATTAAAATACTGGAATATTATATATCCACCGATTAATAGAAACCAGGAAGTTAGTTTTTGTTTAAGTTTAAAAGGGGATATATAGTTGGTCCAGCCAACCCTTGCAACAGGATGCCTAAGGCTTTTTGTGCCAATCCCGGTGGACTTAATCGTCGTAAAGCTGGCTGCCCTTGACCAGTCAAGGAAGCTTCTTCACTAAGATTGGTAATTTCAAACTGTCCCAGAGGTGGAGCCTTCAAAAAGAGATCTTCTTTGGCAACAAGAGCAATCACACTCCTGGACAATGTGTTTCTGAACGACTCTTCGTCATCCCACAGAGGCGACAGATGGGATCTTCCGCAAAGAACAAAGAGTCCCCCGTTCTTAATTGGCTCCGGACCGAATTGCCGTGGCCGGTGATGAGTCCCACAACCAGCCTAACGTGCGATTTGCTTAACCCTAAGAAGTGACTTTGTCAACTTTCTGGGAGGGATTCTTGACAAGAACCTCGCCGAAGTTCTTTGCCTGGGAACCGCCGCCATCTTTCCAGATGTTCTGGCGCTGACCCGTTTTTAATTGCTGCTTTGGCAGCTGCAAATTCGAAACGCCGCAGGCCGGCTCAGGACCAAATGAAGGCTTGAGTGCCCCTCCCTAGCCAAGGCATCGGCCTGCTCGTTGCCCTTCTAATCCCCTATGTCCATGGGATCCCATTCCAGCGAGGACCTGATTTCTTGATCACGGATGCTGGAGGGTCTCCACGCATTCCCAGACTAGACCTGACGAGACTTCAAGGAGTCCTGTAGCCCCTAAGGACGCCTGTCCTGACTGTCTGAGTGGATGCGGATATATTTCCCACAAACCCCTCTCTCGGACGCCTGGGCGGCTCAATGAAGGATTGCGGTGACTTCAGCGTGGAAGCGGTGCCATACGCTCCCAGGCTCACGCTAGCGTTTGTCCTACGGGTCGCCAGTATAGACGCCAATTCCAGCTTGTTGCCCATTCTAGAACGTCTGTGAACCACTAAAATTCGGTCGTGGTGAGAAACCCAGGTGCTAACTATCACCATCCCAGTACTCCTCGACCTGAAGTCCACAGTATAGGGTTTAGTGAAAAGGAGGCTTAGTCCCACCAAAGTCAGACTTCATTGAGAGTACCTCGTCGTTTACTAGATTGGCACTGTGGTGTGACCTTGTGCAGGAACCCCCTCCAGTGGCCAGTTAGCTTGAAGCCTATAAGCCGCGCCCGAGACTCCCTAATAAATGAAGGATCAAGGGGCACGGCAGGTTGAGAAGAACTCCAGTTGCAATAGAAGGGGTCGATCCTAAAGGGCCCCTGTCATGCACATGAGCAGGCTCGTCCTTTGTAGGGCTAGAAAGCATACCCCGGGATGTTATCTGATTGACCTTAGGCCACCAGATCAAAGCCCCGTAAGTAATTTGTGGTCTGATGAACGCTGTGTATAGCCAGTGGCAGACATGGGGTGAAGGCCCCATGTGGAGCCCACGCCGTGCCTGAGTGGTCACAAAAGGGAACCACTTATCTCTGGCGATGACTTATCCAGATGCAAGTTCCCATGTCAGTTTCTGATCAAGGATTACTCCCAGATACTTAAACGACGATGAAACAGCAGAAGATTACTCACCAAGGGCCAGGCCTTGAAGGAGCACCTGAAAAACCCTTTTCTGGTGAAAGGGAAACTATACTGTCTTGGAAGGGTTTATCTGTAAGCCCTTCTCTTACACACCAGGAGTTCTTGCTTCCAGACTGTCGTTCATGATGTCCGTAACAGTGCCTGGGTACGTGACCGGACCAGTAGGAGAGATCGTCAGCATAGCCCTGTATGAAAATGCCCGTATCCGTGAGGATGAAATGTAGATCATCCACCACCAGGTACCACAGGAGGGGTGATAGAACTCCCCCCTGCGGGAAATCCTCGGCTCGCAGATATCTCCACCACCTCACTTAGAAGGGTTGATTGAAATTACTTCTGCTCGTAACATGTGGTCTGACCCACCTGCAGATGTAGGCTCTACAACAACGTATGTCCCAGCGCGACGACTTATTGACTGATATGAGGTGTTGTTTGAATGACCCCTCATTATCCAATAAAGGCTCCTAGAGGCAATTTCTTTGTTCTCCAGGGAATGTTCAAGGTGCCTGACAAAACAATGGAGGGAAGCTCACAAAGACTTCCCCGGGAGATCGCATGTTGATTTCGATTGTAAAGGGAAGTCTTTAAGCGCCCCTTCTAGATTGTGAAATTCTACGACGTCTCTCCATGGTTCTTCACCAGAAACGAGGAAAAAGACTATTGGCCTAAAGGATTTTGGAGTTTGTGTAGTCGCCACGACCCGCCTTAGGAATGAAGACTACTTTGCTTACCTATACCATAAGACTGAGGAATATACACGAAGGCAATGCTCGCCCTGAAGATTTCGCAAAGTTGAACATTGAGGTTCGGTGGGCCCTTCTGCACACAATGCAGGAAAGACGCCATCGCCTCCTGGGGCATTTAAATGGGCATGAACTTGTCGATTGCCCATTTAACTTTGGAAAACGGTGACTATCGACTAGCTTGCCTCCAGTCCTCTCGAGTTGCCCTAGGTATGGGTAGTCTCTCGAGGGCCAGAGATCTTCCAGGAGCATCGTCAACTGAGATTCCCTGGGAAGTGACACTTCCAGAACGGAGCTTGAGCCGTTTCACCAGGTAAAGTTTTGTCAATTCCCATCTGAGCTGGTTCTAAGACTGCCCATGGGGGAAACCAGGATAAGTTAGTTCATCAAACAAGACAAAGTGTAAATCCAGACAGAAGATTTAAATTAGATTATAAATCTGTAGGCAAACATTTACAATATCGTACACTAACATCTAGAACCATAGTTAGATTGATTGTAAAGTTTTTTGTTTAGTGGATGAGTGGTATATGCCATTTTAGTGTATGGGTTTAAATGTTAAGTTTCTTTAGGACACACATTTGCAAAAGTGGCATTGATCCAAACCACCCTTTCATAAAGGGAAACGTGGCACCTGACCCACCCACCCAACCCATACACAGTACGTGGTATTGATTATACACGTACAGTAGTATTGACCGCCCAAGCCCACCCATCCAAAAGTACAGTGGGTATTGAACATCCCGCCATACCATATATACGTATAGTGGTATTGATATATACGTGTATGGGAGAGTTAATATCACTCTAGGTGTATGGGTAGGTCAATACCACTGTACATGAATGGGTGGGTCAATACCACTGTAGGTGTATTGGTGGGTCAATACCATTGTACGTGAATGGGTGGATCAATACCACTGTAGATGCATGGGCGGGCGGATGTGTCAATACCACAGTACGTGAATGTGTGGGTCAAAACCACTGTAGGTGTATGGATGGGTGAATACCACTGTAGGTGTATGATTGGGTCAATACCATTGTAGGTATATGGGTGGGTCAATATCACTGTACGTAAATGGGTGGGTCAATACCACTTTAGGTGTATGGGTGGTTCAATACCACTGTAGGTATATGGGCGGGTGGATGTGTCAATACCACATTAGGTATATGGGCGGGTGGATGTGTCAATACCACAGTAGGTATATGGGCGGGTGGATGTGTCAATACCACAGTAGGTATATGGGCGGGTGGATGTGTCAATATCACTGTAGGTTAGGGCGGTGTGTGATGTGGTTCAATACCCAGTAGGTATATGGGCGGGGTGGATGTGCAAACCACATGTAGGTATATGGGCGGTGTGGATGGTCAATTCCACAGTAGGTATATGGGCGGGTGGATGTGTCAATACCACAGTAGGTATGTGGGCGGGTGAATGTGTCAATACCACAGTAGGTATATGGCGGGTGGAATTTGTCAAATACCACAGTAGGGTATATTGGGCGGGTGGATGTGTCAATACCGACTGTAAGGTATTATGGGCGGGTGGATGTGTAATAACAACAGTAGGATATGGGCGGGTGGCATTGTGTCATTACCACAAGTAAGGTATAGGGCGGGGTGGATGTGTCAATACCCACAGTAGGTATTATGGGCTGGAGGGGAAGTGTCAACACCACTGTAGGTATATGGCGTGGGTAGGATTTGTCAATACCACAGTAATTTTATAATTTGGAGATGTTATAGAATCTTATGTACACACGGTGACTGGTTTATTGGGGATCACAAGAATTCACAATAGATCGTTTTTTTCTTAGAGGTTCTCTTAGAGGTTAATATTATGATATTTTTCTCACTCTAGTCACTTTAGTAAAACAATCCAAAATTACATAAAATGTATAATTTTTGACACAAATGGACATCAAACACCTAGATTGTTGTGAATAATGTGTTTAATAGAGGACTAATTGGAACGGTGAATTGTCGTAGACGGAAATGAGGGACAGCTGTTAGTCACAGAGAATACAATATGACCTAAATATTAACTAGTCTACCCTTATAAATATGCTACCCCTGCATTAAGACGTGCCCTGGCACCTCTCATTGCTCTTTTATTGCAAAGTAGGTAGTATTATATATTTGGGTTTTCTATTACAAAGAATTGTGATGAGAAGTAAATTAAATTTTCCATTATATTTTCGTTAGTGTAAAACTAAATCGTATACTTCACACAAAGCACAATTGACACATTGTGTGTGTGTGTGTGTGTGTGTGTGTGTGTGTGTGTGTGTGTGTGTGTGTGTGTGTGTGTGTTTAAGTATAATCTACGTTTAGTATTTTTTTTTGTATTGTGGATATCATTCGTATTCTACTATCCATTTTTTATTAAGATTAAATAATTACTAAATATGTAATAATTTGTATTTAGTATTTATACTCAAGTTCCTCTATTTTTACTATATCGATTCGAATGAAAATATATTAATTTGATTACATGCATTTTAGACAGTATTGGAAACTAATAATTATATAAAAAACATTTATGAGGAATAATTTGGTTTGTTTTAGCTTCTACTTTTAGCTTTGAGGGGTGAATATAAATACAGGGTGTCCAGCTTCAACTGTCGAATATATACAGGGTGTCCAGCTTCAACTGTCACATATTTGAAATGATTGTTTATCAGGTCAATACAATTATATAATGTCATATAACACGTGTCCTATTTCGATTAGTTTTCTCTCTGTGTCTTTGTATTGTGTGTTTTTTTAAATGTAAATAAATCATAAAAAAAGTTTTGACATTTACAATAACTGAATTTTCATATAAATTGCTGAATTACAATTATACTTTTTATGTAAAGGCTAAATATAAATGTAAAAAAATGATTGATATAATCAACTCAAGTAAATAAAGAATTCAGAAATTCAAGGACAGACATTGTAATTCTTAAAATACAACCTTACCAAAGTAAATGTATAATTTCTGCTATCAAAGATAAAATAGAAAAGACTTATTTATGTACTCTCCTTGCCACAAACTGGGTTAACTGGCCAGTATATTTTCCTCGAGTAATTTGTTTGTAGGTTCTGGTTTTGTAGTTTATTTATGGAAATAAATAAATTTTATAGATTATTAAAATTTTATAAATTACATTAAAAATTAAAATTTAATCTAATTTTTATTTATTCAGAACCACATCAACATTAGTCTTGAAACTAATTGGGTATCCTAAGAATAACAATTAGATTTGATTATATCTTAACTGGAGTGGTAACAATTTACATTTAACCTTTCTCTGAGCGAATCTTTGAGGCAAAACACTCAATCCATTTCTTCTCTCCACTTCTAAATAATTTACCAGACTGATGTATAACCACACATTGACGTCATCTGTCTGTCCTCCCAATCCTCTACGGTTGGATGTACATTTTCCTCCTGTATACACAACAAATATAAAAAAATTGTTTTTCCTGCTAACTTGTAACATATTTATGAGTTTGAAAATTATTATGTCTATTAGCTATAAATTTTCATGGACCGGTGACAAAGAATTGAAAATTCTGTTATACTAATTACTATAAGAAATATTTAAATAACTGTAATTTTTAAACAGACGTATATTATACTTTAAAACAGGTAAAACTTATTCGATATTTGAATAAATATTCATGTTTATTAAAGTATTTATGAATACCTTCTTATTATTAGGATAGTGGATATAACTTGACTAGCCTTAACTTCAATATATTGTGGAAGCCAAAAATTTTATAAGTTGTAGAATCTAATATCTGTGGAATATATATTACTTCAATAGCTGTGGAATTCACCACTTCAATATCCAATGAATCCAGCACTTCAATATCCAATGAATCCAGCACTTCAATATTTGTAAAAGCCTCCATTTCAATAGTTGTGGATTCTACAAGTTTAATATCAGTGTAATCCACCACTTTAAAAATAAAATATGCTAAAACAACTATAGTATTTAAAGACTGAGATTAAGGCTGTAGAATTCACCATTTTAGTAGTTATGGAAGTCTCCACTTCAAAGGTTGTGGAAGCCACTACTTCAATAGTTTTCACTACATAATTAGAGGCCAAATAAAGTTATCCTGCTTACCCAACAACTACTATTAACCTAACGTAGAATGGAATATTAATTATTACTATAAAGTGAAGAGTAAGGGGACCGTGGCATAGTCTGCAAAATCTCTGAGTAACGAAATAATAGATATGTATTAGTCCTTAAAAAAAATGATAATTAGTCCTTGGACTTCCTTACCTTATGTAAGCAATGGTAAATATGCACACGAGGACTATCGTTTAAAGCTATTGTTCGTTACCTAAAAAGGAAAAACTAGTGTTATATAAATAACATTATTAGAATTAAAAAAATAAAAAAAAAAAAAAAAAAAAAATCGACCAGGAAACATGAACATATTTTATGTATGTTACTCTTGAATGGGGGTTAAATTTAGTATTATTTGCACGTTCCGTTACATTGAAGAGTTCGAGAAGAACCGTTATCTCAATCCTTTCTCCACACAATAACTATGGCATTGTTCACATTTTACCTGATATAAACTGTAGGGCCCTTAGTTGGCCTGGCCCCTTGACTAGTTAATATATATAAACTGTAGGGCCCTTAGTTGGCCTGGCCCCTTGACTAGTTAATGACCCTTAATGGAATTAACCCAGTTTTACTAAGCAGCCAAACTATATAGGCTATTCTGCACAGTAATTTGTAATCGCCACCCACCCCAAGGGGGGGGATTGCTTATTTAACCCTTTAAGCATACTTATTTGTACGTACATTAAAGTAATCGTATTAAAAAAATTAAGTAATTTACGAGTATTAATTACTTATTTAGTGTAGGGAAAATAAATTGTAGAAGTATCTCAAATGACAAGGAGAATTTTGTCATCTTCCAAAAGAAGGATCGTTTAGTAAATATTGATCCCACTATCCCAATTTTAAGGGATCAACCTAAGAAGTCCTTGTAATGATTACAGTGACAATCTGACAATTTTTACTAGATTATTACAATTACAAGAATTACCCTGTAGTGGCCGTTCTGGTAGGAGTACCATCCACAAGCCTATACACCTACAGTGGTATAGACCCTCCCACCCACCCATTCACGTAAAGTATTATTGACCCACCCATCCGCTCATACAAGTACAGTGGTATAGACACACGCATCCGCTCAAACACGTACAGTGGTATAGATAGACACACGCATCCGCTCAAACACGTACAGTGGTATAGACACACGCATCCGCTCATACAAGTACAGTGGTATAAACACACCCATCCGATCAAACACGTACAGTGGTATAGACACACACATCCGCTCATACAAGTACAGTGGTATAAACACACCCATCCGCTCAAACATGTACAGTGGTATTGACCAACCCGCCATCCATATACGTACAGTAGTATTGATCTACCCGTACACGGTTTACGTGTAAGGGAGGGTGAGTGGGTCAATACCACTGTACGTGTACGGGTGGGTTAATGCTACTGTGCAGATATTATTGCATAAATAGATTTTAGTTTTCACATAAAACACCCATAAAAACTTTTTTTATCTAGTTTATAAAATATTTTGCTTTCATCAAACAAAACTTACAATTTAAGGTACCAACTAAACACTTTCGTTAATAGTTTCTCTAAAATTGTTATATGCAATGTTATGCTGCAAAAGCAACGAGATATCAGGATAATGGTCGTTTTTTTTCACCATACGAGAAATTACTCATGAACACATGATGTCACCCACCAATTGTAATGCCTTGTAATTACTAGTAATCGTAAATTGTGTAAGGTGGAGGAAGGTAATTCAAAATAAAAGTACACTGATTATTTGTTTACTGAATTTCATTTCGTCCGCATTCCGAAGTCTTTGCCACTAAGACACCTCGACAGCAAAGGCTATGTAACTGTACGTGTTTGGACGGGTGGGTGGGCAGTACAACTCTATGTATATATGGGATGGAGGGTGGGTCACTACCACTGTACGTGTATGGGTGGGTGGGTGTGGCAATACATGTAAGGGCGGGTGGGCTCCGCGATTGTCGTTAACTTTTTTACATTATATTGAAATGTAATATAATTGTATTACTTAGTTATACAATGATATTACATACTACAGTAAATATAATTATTAACATGCATGTTATCAAAAACGTTATTTTTTATTTATTTGTATCTGCATTAGGTATAGTTTACAAAATATCTAAATCACAAAGAAGTAAATTAATTTGCTAGTGACCTTGATTGGAGTGTTCCGACGGTATTGCAAGATAACGTTGTCAAGCAACATCGAGCGTAGATGTTCCTTGGATGGGCGAACGTCTGGTCACTGCTGGTGGTTTAGAAGTCATCCTTAAGCCGTTGGTCCTCAGGTTAAGTGTTATAGAACTTGTTATGTTTATTGGCTGATTATTTATTCCTCTTAGCTTAATTGTTAATATATAGATTTATTTGAATTGTTTTATTGAATTTACTTAATTGTTAATATATAAAACACTTTGAAACACAATAGCAACACTGAATATATTCCATAGTACATAACAATTAATACATAATATTGGGTAGTGTTAGTACTGTAAGAGTCACATTACAAATGAGAAATTTTGGGATTATCAGTTGAATAGGTTAATTAAGCTGATTTCTTGTTTATTTCATCATTGAAAATTTTTCTGTAAGCTTGGAGCATATAGTGCACATGGTTGGAGCTGATACTGAACTAACTAGTTAAAGCAGATGCTAGTTTGAGAACATGTTAAATCACATCCGGCAGAGAAACCTGTTTTTAAGTTGGGGTAAGGGAAGCTAATCAGCTCCACCCATTCCTCATGAAATGTACAAAGGCACCATCTTTGGGAACAACCTTTTTATAAATACATTCATAGTACTTGTTATTATAAACTATCTATGTAATATCAGTTAACTTGTTTAAGTTTGCCACTTATACACTAGGTGAATTATTTGCCCACCAATTGCCATTGCTTCTAATAAAATTATTCTTAAGAATATGTTAAATTTATTACATTACTATGTACTATATACTAATTTATTTGATGTATTACATGTTACAGTTAAGATGGACCCCGCTGACAAGTATTATTTGTTACTTAGCGAGGCCATAATTATGTAAAATTTTTGGAATAAACTTATTCTATTCTATTCTATTTTGCATTAAACTTTAGCTATCTAGATGATTTCCCAATTCAGTCTCTTAAAAATATCAATAAATATATGTATATAGCCTACATATGTATTAATGGAGTTAAGATTATTTTAGGCATATTATAAGTAAAATAGCTTACTGTCCTTCCAAATATCGTATTTATGTATATTTAACATTTCATATTCAAAATATGTCTTGTTAATTTATTCACACTTCTAACCACGTTTATTGTTTGTTATTTAAATACAACGGCGTTAGCCGTGATTAAGATACACTTCTGTCATGCGGTATTTGCAGTCAGATATTATTGCAGGCGTTAGAGGACAGACATTTCCCCTTGATCAGTTTAGACACAAAGATGGAAACATATGTCACATCCAATAGTGCACTAAATGTATGACAACTAGTTCTTTCTTCACTTTGCCATGCAATATCAAGGCTAGCACCTTGTCAGTTCCTCCTTATAAGATTAATGTACTAATGATTACTACAGATGTACATAAGTTGTAATATACTTATAAATTCTACCAGGTGTTAACTATGGCAATAAGAAAGCGATATATGTTTCTTTTAGTTGTGCTTTAGACATTTTCATTGGAACAATAAATATTGAACTTTAATAATTAATTCAGTACAAGTAAACGTCACACAACACAAATTTATTACAATATAAGCACAAAATGCACAAATATATTACAATACAAGCACAAAATGCACAATTCTTTTGTGAATCCCTCTGGTCTGAGGAAGGTGAGCGTGGTTCACCGAAATCGATCACCATAATATTTGTGCATTTTGTGCTTATATTGTAATAAATTTGTGTTGTGTGACGTTTACTTGTACTGTATATGTACCAGCACGTATTATGCTAATTAAAAAACTATTTATAATCAATTTAAGAAATTAAATAAATATACATAGGAAATAAGGAAAAGAAAACTAAAAATAATATCTGTAAATACAAACAACATTCAAACATACGCATAAAACTAAAGTAAAAATAAGAAATTAATTTAACGAAAGACTTCTATGACTTTTTTTTAACTACAAAAGTGGCAATTTAAATTTTTTAACTGTACTTGGCATTTGTATGCTAATTTTTAATTTTCTAGTTAGTTAGTTAGTTTTTTAGTTTCTAGTTCTAATTTCTAAATTTCTAGTAGTTCAATACTACTAAACTTTTAGGGGTGGGTATATTGAACTTGACAAGGAATGCAATCAAGTCGGTAGATTTACATTTGTGATAGGCCGAATAATCATATATATCGTTGTTGATGATAACAACTCAAGTAAATAAAGAATTCCAGAATATAAAAACCACTAGTTGACAGCATTAAAAAAATAAAAAAAAAATAAATAAATAAAAACAATTAATTGTTGTGCTATGTAAAACAGTTAAACACTTAACAGTTCATCATGGCTAAGCTAAATAGTTTAGGTAAACAATCATACAAACGTAATTCTCCAATCATAAAAATAATAGCGATTTATTTCCTATACAAAATAGCATTATTAATTAGATAAAATTTGAAAGGAAAACCACTGGCACATTTTCCAGTAATATGGCCAGCGATTTAGAAAATTAAATAACTATAAGAAAGTCAAAAAAATGTTTGAATCCACTCTTTTTGAACAACCATTTAATTTACCGTTCTCCTCAGTCTCTTGTAAATATATTTAATATATAGGTTTACATAACTGTTAAATAATACCTTGTAGTGTAACTACCATAACTATTGCAAAGCATAAAAAAATTGTAAAAAAATCTTAGATGAAAAACTACCGTTTTTTTCAAAATAAACGCCATATAATGATAAAATCTACAGTTTAAAGTTAATAATAACTAGAATAACTATAAAACTAAAAATAACTACACGAATGATTGTATAATTGCACAGGCAACAAACTGAGACTAGCCGGCGTCTCGACTGTGGAGTGCAAGATCGAAGGTTCGAAACCCCAACTGAGCTAAGGGTCATTACTTCACTCTTTCAATTAAGTTCATGCACAGGCTTGCAAGCCCATGTGAAATCGTGAGTGAAGTTTAAAAACAAATATAAAAAGCATTTTAAGTTAGCAGCGAATTAGCTATTCAGCAAATGAATTCACTCTCATCCTAACATACATAATATGTGAGGGTAATAGATAAAATATTAAACGTATCAGATTAGAAACGTAACTGTTTAGTTCGTACACAAACTACTGTACTCTATGCATGGCCACAGAGAGAATTGAAGTTTGACATAATCCGTATATGAAAATAAAGACAGGATGTATCATAATCATGATATTTACCGCCACTAAGACCATAATAACATCCTTCATTGAAACCAAAGAAACTGGTTTAGTTGTCAGTTTATAAAAACATGGATAAGCTCGTTTTATCACTCTCTATGGGGAACTACCAGCTACTATTTACTCAAGACCGTTGAGGTATACGTAATCATGCTTTATGTAAACATCGTAGATACTGATATACCTATAAATAAGTCGCTTAGAAAGTGACCTACTCAAAACACTGGTGCACTTAAAAATCACTGAGTAGTGGAAGTGTGATAGAGAACTACTCTTCGCTCACTGTGTCAGTCCAGTAAACGTTGCATAGTGAGGTGGAAGACAGAGTGCAGGCAGTGAAGTAGTGAGCCCCACCAACTACTGTACTTCATTGGCAGCAGTGACCATTGGTTAATATGATTAAAACTAACGAATCAATATTAGAATTATTAATTTAAATCCTTATGTAGTATCAAAATAATAATTGTTAGTAACGAAAACACAATGAATAATCATGTAAACAATAAATAGTAATGAAACAAACTTGTACAGTTCATTACGGTAATTTCTTTTTAACTAAAACTGTTGCAATTGTTTATCACTTGAAGCTGAAAGTTAGATACTCCCATAATGTACGGCGGTGGAATTATGGAACGTTCCCCTTCACTACTGAAACCCCTAAATGCGTTCACAAGCTGCTTATTGTTCGGCCCAATATTATGTTATGGTGTAAGCGTGTGTATTGAACTTAAGTTTATATCCCTACAAGTACGATTTCTTTCAATATTTAAGAAACAGTCTTTTAATATTTTAGAAACAATATTCTACATTTCCTCCAAAAAACGTGTATTTAGTTACCAGGCTATGTTTGGGTATAATTGGAAATTTGTCTTAAAAACTCATTGAAAGGTAAACGTATTAAACATTTAAAATTTTACTGGATGGATAACATTAGGTTTAGTCTTATAATTAGTGTATTATAGGCAGTAAATGTAAAGTGCCATAGCATGATGTTTAAATAAAAAAATATGTAGGGTTAAAAAAGTCAATAAATTATTTTGATCAAGTAAACATTATGATTTAAACAATAAATGCTTAGAAATTAGCTAAATGTTACTAAACTGTTGGTTCACTTGCAACAAAGGCGAGATTTGCTTCATTATTTATAGAGGTAATTAGTCAGACTTTAGGCTGGACGTGGTAAAGTCTCCTTTGTGCGACCTGTCTTGCTACATTTACTAAACTGTTGGTTCACTTGCAACAAAGGCGAGATTCGCTTAATTATTTATAGAGGTAATTAGTCTGACTTTAGGCTGTACGTGGTAAAGTCTTCAAAGTGCGATCTGTCTTGCTACATTTACCAAACTGTTGGTTCACTTGCAACAAAGGCGAGATTCGCTTCATTAATTATAGAGGTGATTAGTCTGACTTTAGGCTGGACGTGGTAAAGTCTCCTCTGTGCGATCTGTCTTGGTACATTTACTAAACTGTTGGTTCACATGCAACAAAGGCGAGATTTGCTTCATTATTAATAGAAGTAATTAGTCAGACTTTAGGCTGTACGTGGTATAGTCTCCTCTGTGCGATCTGTCTTGCTACATTTACTAAACTGTTGGTTCACTTGCAACAAAGGTGAGATTCGCTTCAATATTAATAGCGGTGATTAGTCAGACTTTAGGCTGGACGTGGTAAAGTCTTTAATGTGCGATCTGTCTTGCTACATTTACTAAACTGTTGGTTCACATGCAACAAAGGCGAGATTCGCTTCATTATTAATAGAAGTGATTAGTCAGACTTTAGGCTGGACGTGGTAAAGTCTCCTATGTGCGATCTGTCTTGCTACATTTACTAAACTGTTAGTTCACTTGCAACAAAGGCGAGATTCGCTTCATTATTAATAGAAGTGATTAGCCAGACTTTAGGCTGTACGTGGTAAAGTCTCCTATGTGCGATCTGTCTTGCTACATTTACCAAACTGTTGGTTCACTTGCAACAAAGGCGAGATTCGCTTCATTATTAATAGAAGTGATTAGTCAGACTTTAGGCTGTACGTGGTAAAGTCTCCTTTGTGCGATCTGTCTTGCTACATTTACTAAACTGTTAGTTCACTTGCAACAAAGGCGAGATTCGCTTCATTATTAATAGAAGTGATTAGTCAGACTTTAGGCTGTACGTGGTAAAGTCTCCTTTGTGCGATCTGTCTTGCTACATTTACTAAACTGTTGGTTCACTTGCAACAAAGGCGAGATTCGCTTCATTATTAATAGAAGTGATTAGTCAGACTTTAGGCTGTACGTGGTAAAGTCTTTAATGTGCGATCTGTCTTGCTACATTTACTAAACTGTTGGTTCACTTGCAACAAAGGCGAGATTCGCTTCATTATTTATAGAGGTGATTAGTCAGACTTTAGGCTGTACGTGGTAAAGTCTCCTTTGTGCGATCTGTCTTGCTACATTTACTAAACTGTTGGTTCACTTGCAACAAAGGCGAGATTCGCTTCATTATTTATAGAGGTGATTAGTCAGACTTTAGGCTGTACGTGGTAAAGTCTTCAAAGTGCGATCTGTCTTGCTACATTTACTAAACTGTTGGTTCACTTGCAACAAAGGCGAGATTCGCTTCATTATTTATAGAGGTGATTAGTCAGACTTTAGGCTGTACGTGGTAAAGTCTCCTTTGTGCGATCTGTCTTGCTACATTTACTAAACTGTTAGTTCACTTGCAACAAAGGCGAGATTCGCTTCATTATTAATAGAAGTGATTAGCCAGACTTTAGGCTGTACGTGGTAAAGTCTCCTATGTGCGATCTGTCTTGCTACATTTACCAAACTGTTGGTTCACTTGCAACAAAGGCGAGATTCGCTTCATTATTAATAGAAGTGATTAGTCAGACTTTAGGCTGTACGTGGTAAAGTCTCCTTTGTGCGATCTGTCTTGCTACATTTACTAAACTGTTGGTTCACATGCAACAAAGGCGAGATTCGCTTCATTATTAATAGAAGTGATTAGTCAGACTTTAGGCTGTAAGTGGTAAAGTCTCCTTTGTGCGATCTGTCTTGCTACATTTACTAAACTGGTATTACTATACTGGTATTGAGATTATAACCTTAAGGCCGTCGTGCCGGAATACAGGTGACTCTTCCAACCATCTTACAACTTTGAACAAAAACAATTAATAATACTTTAACATTTTAAAATTATATACCTATACGGTCATTTAGATTTACATAGTACAGATTTGTTTAGATGTTATGAAATAAAATAAATGGTAGTAGCCAGGTAATTGGTACACACTCTCTCTCTTTCCTTTCGTTATGAAAGACTGTTAAAAAAAAAAACGAGAATTAACGGATGTAAAAACACAAATAAATAAAAAGAGACGTTCATTTAATTAAATTTCCAAGGAATCTACAGTCGAAACACTTATTTTAATTAAATAAAATTATGGACAAATCCATTTCCAAAAACAGCTGTTCAATTAGTACATAGCCAGATTATATGTAAACAACCTTCAACAACTTGAGTTGTGACTTCCGGCCTTCGGTCTCCAGCCCCAAATTAGTGGGGTGTTAAGTAAAATATTTAAAAATGGAATTTGCACTTTACTGAACATGTAATGAAAATTGTTAGATTAAAGATTGAAAAAATGCATTTTAAAATGTTTTTGCTTATAAAATAATATTATAACCAAACAAATAGTCAAGTTAGAGACATGCGATTTTTAGCAAAATGTTTAAAATTTTAATTTACATCTTTCCTGAATATGTTATCAAAATTGATACAGGAGTTTTTGAGAGCATTCTATTTTTGTATGTTGTTTACTCATAAAAAAAATAATAAATAAAAAAATAAATAAAAAATGAAACAAATTTAAAAAAAGTGAAAAAATGGTCTTGAGATATTGGCTAAATACACCTACATACCTAATTGCAGAAAAATCTCCAGCAAACTGCACATACATACAGACATATATACGAGCAGAAACCAACATATTTTTCGAAAAAAAAAAATACTTTTTTTGTGTTTCCACAATCACAATTGCGGAAAATTACAATCACAATACTTTCTCTATTGAGTATTGTGGGAGAAAGTAAAAACTAAAAAAACTTTAAGAACAACTGATATCAATATAATTAATTTTTCTAAGAGTATTCCCATATTTCAAGCCTCCACCAGCCTGCAATATCCTGAGTCGCTGAGGAAACTGCTAGTATAGAAACAGTAGTTAAGGTTGCTTTATGAGGCATGGAATTGCATTTTGGTCAAGGGCTGAATGTTCCCCATGTGTCGACAATGGGAAACCATTCACTATATTTGCTTTGTAAGGGCTGACCTCTTCCAGTGATTGTGCAAGCAATGGCTCAGCTCTGCTCTGATATGTATGTTCTATTTATTAGATTTAAATGTTTATTGTATTCTGTTGTATGGATACTATCTATATTTTTATATAACATCATTAAAAGGAATTAATAATGGGAATAAGAATCCATTTCATACAATGGACGAAATATTCTTTCAAATTGCATAATGAATGATCAAAAATAAAAATGTCTTGATTGAATTTGAAATAAATTTTTTATGACTTGTCTACAAACCCGACTTGAATATTAAATGAAAGCTGTTAAAATAATAATAATAATAACATATAAGTACATGCGTAGGTACGTGTGTTTATTGTTATTATTTTACAGTTTGATTCCAGCTTATACGCTCTGATGTGGGAGAGCGTTTACCACTGTACGTGTATGGATGGATGGGTGGGTCAATACAGTACGTGTATGGATGGGTCATGTCCTATACAGGGCTATTGTGCACCAGTAAGAATAAAAAAATTGGAATCTGGTTGCTGTAGTTAACACAGTTTTTAGTATAAAAACACATCTACGGTTAAAACCTTTTTTAAGAGCCTCAGAATTTTAGCAGTTTTCGACGTACAGTGGTCGAGTGAAATGGTGGTATTTAGATTATATATATATATATATATATATATATATATATATATAAATATAAATATATATATATATATATATATGGTAGAGTAGCAGGTGAATAACTTGAGCAAGGAAATTATCAAAAACCTGATAGCCGAAACCATTGCAAAACCGGGTTCCTTTATATAAGGATGTGTGGTCATAGTTTAATCTCATAAGAGGGTTTATCGACACTTCCATAAAGTTAAAGTACTAAAAATGTGTTAAAAATGACGCCAGCCTAGTAGCTAACAAATAAACTGGCAATTATTAGGATCACTAGTGGCCGAGTGTTAGACGCTGAGGATCTAAGACATCCAGGACTTTGGGCCTAAGTTGGACATAGCGCAGGTTTAAATCCTGGCCTGATATCAGGAAATTAGTAATATTCACCTTGTAATGGTTTTCCACTGAATCACTGAATAAGTTCCCTGTACAGATCAATAGCCTACAAGGAATGAAAGAAAGTACAGCCAAAAGATAAATAAAATAAATTAAAATAAAAAAGATAATAATTATGACCTTAGGCATAGTAAATGACTTGCACACACACATTAACCATCCGTAACATAGTTTGCTATAAAGGTCTTCAAATTTAGATTAGTATATACATTTTTAAGGTTGTTACTATAAATTAGAAATCGATTTAACAATTAATTAACTAACTTACAGCAATTTATTAGGTAGAAAACTATTATAAGGAATAGAATTTTGTCTAATTGAAAGTAAAATAATGTTTTATATATTTAATGTTTGTTATACTCAATTAGTTTTGATTTTATTCGAAGCTGTTATATTACAATACATATTTTTTATTGTTAAATGAAAATCGGGCTCATATGACAGTACTAATACTTTATACTCCTGTTGTTACGATTTGCGAACGTATTAAAAAAATGAATTCAATAATAATACGATTATTGTATACATGTCTGTAGATTGTTCATCAATTACATGTTATGAGCACCTTAAGGCATATTTGCTATAACTGTGTGTTTGTGTGTTTTTTTAATATATACGTATCAATAACTATTGTTCTAATTTAATATCTTTTTAAAAATAAACCTAAACAGTTTTAAAAATCTGTGCCAAGGGGCACTATTCCCACTTGTACTATACAGAATTTTTAAAATTGGAAATACCTATGTTAAATAATGTAAGCGTGAAATGTGTGTTCAAGTGAAGTAATGTTCAACTTCAATACGTGAGTGTCAGCTACTGACAACTGGCGCTGCCTGCTGGCCAACTGTAGGAGAGTCAACTGCCACGCCTGTTCAAATCACACGATGGTTTTAGGACGGACGGACAGATGGACAGACGACAACTGGTTTTCTGATAGTCGACGGAGTTGAAAGTTGTGCCGAAGTCAACACCAGGCAAAGCGATGGAAGCTCGAGTGTGACAAAATTATTCTTCACTGGAGATTACTGTTAATATATACTGGATTGTTATGTTCCAAGAGATATAATGCTGCTTCCATAACAGCTGTTATTGGACATTTAGTACACAAGGAAAACCAACACTTTGAGAATTTAAATGTAATATTTAAACACGAGATGGATATTATATTTACGAATGACAAATACAACACAACATACTTGTTAATTTGGTTGTTTACCTCGTGGCCGTAAATAAATTAGTCCATTTCACCTTATGTCAAGTACAATGATCTGGTTTAAGAATTTTGTTCTATTTAGAAAACTTCTGTAACATTTTCTGACCCTCCAGTTATTTGAACATATACAGTTTGGCCATACTCAACTCTTTTTACATATAGTTAATGATGAATATGTCATTTTGTATCATAATTCTTAAACGGTTGATTCAATATCAAATTTTTAATAAGTTGAGAAACGTTTTAGTGAAATAGTTTTCAACCATTGATTGTTTTAAACACGTTATGGGAAATTTAATTACACAAATAAGGGATGAAGAACTATCACAAAATAAAAGTATAATAGAGATTTACCCGTTTGTATAATTGCTGTTTATTGTGATACTGTTATTATTAATTGTTATTCGAATACTAAATAATCATTTAATTTAATCGCTCTTAGCTTAATTTGAAAGTGTTAATAAAACCAACCGATAGTCACTGCTACTAATGACGTAGTGGGCGGGGATTGTTACTGCACTGCCATCCTATGGCCCATCAAAATCCTAGTTTTAATGGAACAATACAGTGGTGGAAGAGTAGTTCTCTAGCTCACTTCCACCACTCAGTGTATATCTCTCGCACCGATAGTTTAATTTGGTCCCATTCTCGGAGGCATATCTTTAGCCATCCTTTAACTCAAGATAAGGTCATTGTATGACATCATATATAAAACTCCGTAGTATAAACATAATATAAAAGTCAAGACTCAATCTTTCACAAAGAAAGCCAACTTAAAATTTAGATCTTTAGGGACTGAAGATACTTATAATTTGGTTTACTGAACTAGTTAAATGCAAACGAATGTTTGTACTTATTAAACTCTTAAGTTTGATAAGTACAAAGATGTCTGTATTTACCAATTACTAACCATACCAAAACATGTTATATTTATTTCTCTAAAATAAACTTAAGTGCAAACATACTTAACTTTTTTTATTCACCAAGAGTACCATCTATTGATTTATAATTATGTAAGTTTGGAAAATAAGAAAGAATGAAATTGAGAAAGAAAGAAAGAAAGAAAGAGAGAGAGAGAGAGAGAGAGAGAGAGAGAGAGAGAGAGAGAGAGAGAGAGAGAGAGAGAGAGAGAGAGAGAGAGAGAGAGAGAGAGAGAGTGAGAGAGAGAGAGAGAGAGAGAGAGAGAGAGAGAGAGAGAGAGAGAGAGAGAGAGAGAGAGAGAGAGAGAGAGAGAGAGAGAGAGAGAGAGAGAGAGAGAGAGAGAGAGAGAGAGAGAGAGAGAGAGAGAGAGAGAGAGAGAGAGAGAGAGAGAGAGAGAGAGAGAGAGAGAGAGAGAGAGAGAGAGAGAGAGAGAGAGAGAGAGAGAGAGAGAGAGAGAGAGAGAGAGAGAAAGACATTTCTCAAATTCAGTATATACATACATACATTTGACTAAAAATGTTCAATGTGTAAATGAGATACGTTCAATTCCTCCAAGGCTTTTCCTGTTTGGAGGCTTTTTTTACAATTTGACAATTGAAATAATTTTCAAACGATAATATTTATGTTAGATAATTAATTATGTATGATTTCTGTTATAAATCATTTCAAAATTAAGTAATTTTAATAAAATATTAAGATAAAATAAATTAGTAAAATCACTGTATAATGTATGAAATGAACAATCTATTTATTCCTTGATAACATTACAAAAATACATGAAATTGATTCCCCACATGGGCGGCTGCAGGAGTGGGGGGAAACGAGTCCAGAACAGCGGAATTATGTCGGCCACTACAACTAAATAGCATAAAGAACAGTATAAACTTAAAACTGATTTGATATAAAAGAATATCATATACATGCATGCGCAATAAGAAGGGATAAATAAGCAATTAATATTTATTGTATTAGGAGCTATCATTAGCAGAGACTTCACACCCACTAACCTATAATACAAACACATTCACAGTCACATTTGCACGAAATCACATCACTCCCCTATCACACACACAGACGCACCCTAACAAAAGCACGCACTTACACACACACCCACACAAGCACAACGCAGGCATGAAAAAAACACACGCATCAACTGGGCCCACAGTTCTGCATGTGGGCTGTTTTGTGATAATTTATACATAGGAATAATGAAAGTAACTTTTAATTTCCACTCTAATAATTTCAACAATCCACTTGTTGATATATTTAGTATAAACACTTATGCTACACGATAGAGGATTCTTAATGTGGTGAGGAGCTTTCGAATAAACGATATTTGCGATATAATGAGATGATGTAGTTTTGTTTTAACGGTACATCATAACGACGACAAGTTGTTTTTATACTTGTATTGCTTATCACATACAAGTATAAATCACTATTTCTGATAAATATTTGTAACAGGGTTGAACGGTTAAAGAGTCTATTCTGTACCCACATACGTGATTTGACAATTTACGTAAACGATTGCCATAGTGATTGAGTTTTACTGCTGACTACCGATGAGATTCAGTTGTCAGTTCAACCAAAGATGTTTAATGGATTAAAAAATATTTCTTAATACTAAACCTATCTTAATTAATTTTTGTATGCTAAGATAATCTGCAATTATACAAAAAAATTGTATTTATGAGTTAAAATACAATATGAATTTTAAGCTATTTTTAGGAGGTTCAGTGATAAATATAGATTTTAGAAAATATAATTATAATTATCAAATTTTGGTTATTTTTGAAATCCAAAATTAATTGATGTCTTACTTTACCAAGCAACGTTAGTGCTAAGAAACCCTCTCTAAAACTTAACCTGGGTACCAACGGCTTAAGGGTGACTTAAAATTACCACTAGTTATAGGGCAGGTGGCCTGAGTGTAAGGACGGGATCACTCAGACGGTCACCCATCCAAGGAACAACCACACTCTATGTTTCTTGACGCCATTATCTTGCTTTAATTTCAGAACCTCGGATCAAGACCGCTGGCAAATGAACTTAAACCGAGACTGTTTGAGACTCTTGGCGTAACAATATGTTATATTTTGTGCGTAATTAACGTAATTAATAAATATCATAATTTGTTTAAATAATATATAATGTACAGTAAACCACATTTTTATTTGTTACGCTATCTTTGGTAATATTTAAAAATTTTATGAATACCTCTTTTGTATTAAAAATCAATTTACTATCCCATACAAATTATTATTTCCTATCTATGGTCTGAACCATGTATAATAGGTTCCTTAGTTCCTTATGTACTCCTTTTATAAAACTCATTTATGTCGTGTTTTAGACATTCAATAATATATATAACTTATGGTTTACATGGGCTGTCCACTGTATAGAGTTCTGTTACGTTTATGGTTACTCGGCTTTCAAAGCTTGGTCTTTCAATTGCAAAGGGTATATCAAACTGGACAGACTTAGTTTGTGTAACTGACCTTGAGAGACAGATCAGACAAGAGAAGAAAGCTGTTTATAGTTTTATGTTATGCGTTATTATATAATATCTTTGGAAAATACCAAACTAAAACATTTAGACAACTGACCAAGACGAATCATAACAACGATTATAATATCTAACTTTAGTTGGGTATAACTATATACTTCTTAAGTTACCCAGCAAAATTCAAGGGCAGTCATATATTTGGCTTGAGTATGAGGCAATATGGAACTATACATTGTAATATGTAATTAACTATTACCTATAAATAATGCGTGTGATTAGGACGTATGTCTACAGATTCCTCAGAAGTACTTGATGGTTTTCATGTTCATTGCTTGAAATTTACGTTTACTTAAGAAAATTAAACTTACTTTTTTCACTTAGTCTGAAGTTATTATTAAAATAAATATTATGAAATTAATACTAATTCTACCCATTAATATAAATTGTCATGTTATAATCAATAACTTCAGGTGTTCAATAAAAATCTAACAACCATAGTTGATTGGAGTTCAGAATTATATTACGGGCTGATTCGTAGACCTAATGAAGGTGTTCAGAGTTCCATAATGTTCCAGACACGACTGATGGTATCCACAACTGTGCTTTTAATTACACGCTATAAGATTTTGTTACTGCACATTAAGTGATGTATCGTTTAAGCATCGTTAATGGAAAAATTATAGCTATAACTATTTTATTACTAATAAACCTAAACTAATAATTTTTTATTAAACTATAGTAAAACACTCTTGGTTACATCCATTGTCAAACCTGTATTAGTATTTGTATAAGTTAGATGTATAGAAAAATAAGCAAATATCTTAATTTATAGATTAGAATAACCTCCTATACCATCGTGAACAAACGTTTAGCGTATTCATCAAGGACATCGTAATGACAAACTTATAATAGTCTACCAGGACATCACAAACACAAAATTAGAATAATCTCTTAAAACATCGCCAGTAAAAGCTTAAAATAGTCATCCGGGACATCGTGAACAAACAATTAGAAGTTCCTCTTAGAACGTCGTTATTAAAAGCTTACAATATTCTCCCAGGACATCGTAAACACAAACTTAGAGTGGCCTCTTAGAACATTGTTAGTAAAAGCTAAGGATAGTCTCCCAGGACATCGTAAACAAACAATTAGAATTTCCTCCTAGAACGTCGTTATTAAAAGCTTACAATATTCTCCCAGGACATTGTAAACACAAACTTAGAGTAGCCTCTTAGAACATCGTTAGTAAAAGCTTAAGATAGTATCACAGGACATCGTAAACAAACAATTAGAATTTCCTCTTAGAACGTCGTTATTAAAAGCTTACAGTATTCTCCCAGGACATTGTAAACACAAACTTAGAGTAGCCTCTTAGAACATCGTTAGTAAAAGCTTAAGATAGTATCACAGGACATCGTAAACAAACAATTAGAATTTCCTCTTAGAACGTCGTTATTAAAAGCTTACAGTATTCTCCCAGGACATTGTAAACACAAACTTAGAGTAGCCTCTTAGAACATCGTTAGTAAAAGCTTAAGATAGTATCACAGGACATCGTAAACAAACAATTAGAATTTCCTCTTAGAACGTCGTTATTAAAAGCTTACAATATTCTCCCAGGACATTGTAAACACAAACTTAGAGTAGCCTCTTAGAACATCGTTAGTAAAAGCTTGAGATAGTCTCCCAGGACATTGTAAAGAAACAATTAGAATTTCCTCTTAGAACATCGTTATTAAAAGCTTACAATATTCTCCCAGGACATTGTAAACACAAACTTAGAGTAGCCTCTTAGAACATCGTTAGTAAAAGCTTAAGATAGTCTCCCAGGACATCGTAAACAAACAATTAGAATTTCCTCTTAGAACGTCGTTATTAAAAGCTTACAGTATTCTCCCAGGACATTGTAAACACAAACTTAGAGTAGCCTCTTAGAATATTGTTAGTAAAAGCTTAGGATAGTCTCCCAGGACATCGTAAACACAAACTTAGAGTAGTCTTTTAAAACATCGTTAGTAAAAGATTAAGACAGTCTCCCAAGACACCGTAAATACATACTTAGAATAGCATCATAGTACATAGTTATTAAAATAATCGTTAGGATGGTTTATTTTATAATAACCGAAAAAAATAAACAAATAAATAAAAATTAAAAAAACAACTTACAGTGCACTATATTCAGTATCAAAGGAATAAAATAGTTACAACAAATGAACTTATAAAATAGAGTTGCCGGATAGTCTTTGCTAGAATGCTCATTTTCATTTATAAAGGAATATTCATGAGATCATAGGAGCTGGCCTTTTTGTTAAAAATACATTTAAAATTCTGAGTGATTCAATATCTAAAATTTCCCATCCTTTTTTAACAAGAATAAAAAGGGTAAACGTTTGGTTTATGACTATTTTAAGTATTTTTCCAAATATATTATAACCAACATTTGAATCTTAAATTAATTCAACGTGCACAGGTAGTGATCACTCCCACATTTATTTAAGTACACACGCACACGCACACGCACACGCACACGCGCGCGCGCGCACACACACACACACACACACACACACACACACACACACACACACACACACACACACACACACACACACACACACACACACACACACACACACACACACACACACACACACACACACACACACACACACACACACACACACACACACACACACACACACACACACACACACACACACACACACACACACACACACACACATAGATTTCCCTAAAGGTGCATTGGGAAGGAAGCTGTTAGACTTCATGTAATTACTTTGAAATATTTTCATAATATTATTTTTTGTTACATGTAATATTTTATGAATAAAGATGTTTTGAACTTTGAATATGCATGTACAATAGTGATTCATCCACCTATCCATATACGTACAGTAAGAATGATACACCCACCCATCCTACACTTATAGTGGCAGTGATCCACCCAAGCGCAGTGATTCCATGAAGCGTGATATCTCTTGCAGTGGTTTGTTACACTTTCTATAAAGATTAATAGGCACAAAACCCAGTTAAAAAACGTCAGTCTAACCAATCACATACCAAATAATAATGTTCTCTATGTACAATAAATTAATATAAATCTGAAAAGCAACCAAAGTTCTAAGCATATTAATTGAAAGTATTTTAATATTCAATGAACATATCAAACAGGTCTGTAAAAAGGTTAGTTCTAGCATTAATGTACTTAAAACACTGCCCTAATTTGCTGATCATAACCTTTTGTAACTGCTCTTAATACGGCATCATCTTTCCATTCCTAACATACGCTGTCGCAATCTGGGTGCAGGAAAACACAAATACAAAAATCTTTTTCCATTTGGAAAAAAAGCTATACGAGCAATATTTAAGAAGCTCAGAAAAAACTCTTGTATGCATTGTTTACGGCACATTAGTTCTTAACATTTATATATATATATATATATATATATATATATATATATATATATATTTTAAACTGTTTAATTTTTTATAGAAAGAACTTAAATCTGTTAAGGGACAATCCACGATCTTTGCAATACAATCTGAGAGAAAGGAACACCACCTTTATACCACTTCACAAAATTGCCTTTTTTGAGAAGCATTTATCCTACAATGCTCCAAGACCTTAGAACTCACTGCCTGATTCAATTAGGTGTGAGAGTGACTTAAAGACATTCAAGCGAAGGGTCATCGAGTTTATACTACTCCGCTGCTTTTATAGTGTTAGGAAGCATTTAGAACAAGGGTAGGCTTAAGTGGTGCAGAACTAGTGTTTAATATTGATATAAGATCATGTAGTTTGTATTGCTTACATGTAATTCATATTATATATTTTAATTAGCATAATACGTGTAGGTACATATACAGTACAAATAAACGTCACACAATACAAATTTATTACAATATAAGCACAAAATGCACAAATATATTACAATACAAGTACAAAATGCACAAATATTATGGTGATCGATTTCGGTGAACCACGCCGAAGATTCTTTTGTGAATCCCTCTGGTCTGAGTAAGGTGAGCGTGGTTCACTGAAATCGATAACCATAATATTTGTGCATTTTGTACTTGTATTATAATATATTTATGCATTTTGTGCTTATATTGTAATACATTTGTGTTGTGTGGCGTTTATTTGTACTGTATATGCACCAACACGTATTATGCTAATTAAAAAATATTATATTTGACACTATTAGGCCTATACAGTTGATAATTTCTGTCCAAAATAAAGATGTTTTGATTTGATTGATTTATATTTTTAACAACCATTCTATGATGTAGGATAATACATCTAGTTATCTTTAAATTGAATACTATTATTATTAAAAAATGACTAAAAATCAATTATGAAAATTTACATGTAAGATAAGCTATGGCATTGTATACACAAACCTTAAGCCAGACCCTGAATGTAAGGGAAAGATTTACGGCAGTCAGAAAATTCTTACTTTGGTATTCGAGACAGCTATTCACATCTCAAGTGCAGGTTTCTAAGGACGCTGAAAGCAGCATATAACTCTTGATTGCATGACTAAACTTACATTCAGCTACTGTTGCACGATTTCTTTAACGTCGCATATTTAAATCTCAGACGTGTTTTGAACACTTGAGAATTTAATTGGCCGATAATTGGTGGACCAATTATATCTGTGTCGGTGGGATTATCGGTGGAGTTGGCTGGCATACTGTAATCCAGCTACTTGGATTGCTGGACACAGTGCTGTGGAGATTGTATGTATGGGTTCAGGGAAGATAAAATCGTATCAGGCTTGTCATAAGCTGAAAATCACACCCACACAACGTTGTTCGGATTCCAAGTAAATGTGTACGTCCCTTAGTTTCCATGGCCATTGGGCAATTAAGAAATAGATATTTCTTAGGAACAGCCAACCTTAGTTAGTAACAAGACTACACAGGTAATCCACACTCATGTAATCATTCATATTCGCCTTAAAACACGCAAAAGGCTGTGTCGGCGTTTCATATCTGAATAATCTGAAGGTGAAAGACCCACAAATAAAAAATTATTAGGGTTTACAGCTGAATAAGTCCTAGTGAATATCTACTTGCAAGTTGTTTATTACAGATTAGTTATTGAACATTTGATAACGAGATTGGGATAGCTAGTAGCCGAGTGGTCTAAGGCGTCAGATCTTACCACCTGAAAGATGGCGCAGGTTCGAGTCTTGTCCTTGACTGTTGGATTTCATAATTTATATTCGCTTTCTACTTTACTGGCTCACTCCATTTCACCGTATACAAGTTCCCCACACAGATCAATAGTCTATGGGGTGTGGGTATAGTAAGGACAAAGAGGGGTTCGGCCTCACCTTGGAAAAAAATACTTGCACTTAATAATTGTACCTTCTACACGTTTCTTGCCTCGTTACTTTTTTTGAAACATATATTTATGCTATGTTGATTTGTATGTATTATTTGAAAAGATAAATTGGAATTGGCGTGGTCCTTCAATTAACAATCCAGTAAAGTGGTTGGCAATATGTAATGGCCAATATATATTGATGACGTTGGATGTTGGTGCACGTTAACACTGCGTGGCGACCACTTCAGATGAGACTCATGTTTGGTTTTAATTAAACAAACAAACAAACACTCTCTCATCTCATATATTTGTTGATGCAAGTAAATGTAATTATAGAAAAGGAACTTACAAAAACATGACTTTTATTTATTTATTTGATTTCATTTCTATAAATAACGTTTTCAATATTATTTTAGTATAAATAACGAATCACCTTTCGCAAAATCATAAACTAAAACTATTTACTGCGTTAAATTCTTTCAATTAATGCCTTTATAATAGTGTAATTATGAGCCTAACAGTTTTGATATTTTCAGAAAAAAGCGTTCTTTTAAAATATTTTAACAGATCACGGTGATTGCCTGAGCATAACACAGGTAATTGATGCTCATCACTGCGTGGGTAATTCCTGTATCTGGAACATGGGCTAGTGACAGTGGAGCGCCTGGCAAAAACTAATAAAACTGTCAGCCAAGAAATAGCACAACTGCGACAGTGGAGCGCCTGACCTTGAGGCGCTCCACTGTCGTACCCTCGCAGGTCTAGTGTGACAAGGGTTTGACAAGGGTTCAAAAACTAAGGGGTCTTTTGATATCTACGGCGAGATTGTGTTTAACTTGAGAGCAATCTAGTTGTAGGTGATACATATATTTATTAAAATAAGCATATATGTTACAGTATTTACATAAGATCCGAGTTCGATTCCCGGATTTGTTCAAAAATTTCACACTTCAAATTTCCTTAGAAATAAAAAAGCCTTCAGGCATTGAAATTGTAAATATAAGCTGTATTAAAATAAGCTGTTATAATCCGATTCATTGAAACGCGTCTAAGTCTTAGAAAAGGTGTATTGTATAAGACGTAAAATCATGGATTGCTTGGCGTTTGACGTATTCCTAAGTAACTATTTTTTATAGTCCTTTCTATTAAATTAAGGCTAAGCAGGTTGAACCGTCAATAATGTTGTCATTTGAACAATAGCCATTAAATAATTGAAATCGTTTAAACAAAGTAATAAGTTGATAGAACATCTGTTTGCGGTATATATTTTCAGTTTGTAATAAAACGAAATAATACCTTTAACATATACTGTTATACAAAAATAATGTAGAATCAGTTATCATTGAGACACATCCAATACATTATTTTCATACAAACCAACAAATAGATGACAACCAAATATTTCTAATCTTTGAAGTCTTTAGATAGCGTAAATTATCAAAAGACGTTTATTAGCAAGTGATAATTCAATATGCATAGCGTCAAAATCAAATTATAAAATATCGTATATTGTCTTTCAGTCTCAGAACACTTTTACATCTGCACAAGAAATTCTTGATTTAAGTAGATAAAACTGGTGAATTAGTTATTTAACATCTTTCAAATGTAAAACTCTTTTTTTATTTTTGAATAAGTTACATCTTATTTTATATCAGTTAAATTATTATATTTTGGAAACAAGTTTATATAATTTGATTGTTGTCCAATAATGCCTACTTAGTAGGCGAAATACCTCAAGAAAATAACACATTTTTTTGAAAATTCTGACAATGTATAGTATAGTACATTTATTAACGTTGTTAGTATCTATTATGTCTAATAAAACAGTAAACAAAATATTAACAACTATATAATATAATTACGCTAACTGATAAATCTGTTTTAGGCTTACGTACATAGTAAAGTTTTTAACATAGATCTCAGTATATTAAAAGTAATCGTTTCTTCTTAAATAAAGTAACTAAACATTAAGCAAAAGTTTTTCACAAGGAAAAAACGATATATTTGTTTTGATAAGCAATATCTTTGTTGGAAACTATATTTAAACCACAGCCGGATGGTATCATGGCCGGCATGATTTGATGTGATGAATTCATGGAACTTTCTACCCTTTCCACCCTCTTGTCTTACCGTGTGGAATGCGCCATTAGGTATTCCGCGTAAAATATGGAAATCCCTGAAGGACTACATTAGTATTACTAAGAAAAGATACCCCTCCATCTAAACAGGATACACACCACCAAGGACATCTTACAGATTTTTGTGGAGAGTGTGTTTTGGTATTCATTAATAAAAAAATATTCTATATTTAATCAAAATACTGTGGCTTTGATGTCAGTACCGACATTCTCAGCCATTCCTTTGCTATAATTGTAAAATGTTAATTGGTAATATAAAAAAAATTGTTGTCTACACGACTTTTTCATGTTTTATAAGTTTCTGTTTTACGAACAGTGTTGGCTAAATGTGTTGAATCTAAAAAATCCTTCCTCGACCTGAATCAATAATAATAGACTTTGAAACTGCTGCTATCACGTCTGTGCAACAAGGTCTAGGCAATGGCGTTAATGTCAAATGTTTTTTTTTTCATTTGTGCCAAAGCACTTGGAGGCACATCCAACAGTGCGGACTTACTCGAAACTACAAAGAGTCTGAAGAGTTTAGAAAGTTTTGTGGGATGCTTGATGGTTTGGCTTTCCTTCCAGAAAAAGATGTACTACAGGGGATGAAGCTGCTGTGGGGATTGGCTCCTGTCGAAGCTTTAGACCTGCTATACTACTTCGACGTCTACTAAGTGAGTGGTACAGCAGGAGAAAACCCTAAACCAGCCATGTTTCCACCATCACTCTGGAACGTGCATGAAGCGACTCTTTCCGACTCACACAGAACAAACAATATGTGTGAGGCGTGGAATAACCGATTTAAGAACTTAATAGGCCTACAAAACCCATCTACGTGGACGGTTATCGAGGCCATACACAGAAATGACGCACGGGAGAGAACAGACGCTCTGCAACAAACTCAAACAAAAACACTGAACAGCTACAGTGTCGACTAAAACAGTTGTGTGAACGATATTTAGCTAGGGAAGTTAGTATAAATAACCTTTTATCAAAAGTAGGAGAAACTATTAGATTTAAGTAGGTAGCCAAAAGGAGGTTTGTAAATTAATAACGATTTTATATTTTGTTTGTTTTAGAATATTGTAGCTTACAGATTGAATGTAAATAGTATTTTTTGTTTGAGCTTAAGTATTGTTTGTTATGATTTAGATTGTAGTAAATATTAAGTAAGTAAAATAGCATTTTTTTGTTTGAATTTCCATATTTTGTTTGTTATAGAATATTGTAGCCTACAGATTGAGTGTAAATAGTTTTAAATATTAGTAAGTGTAACCCAAATTATTTACTCGTAGTTTAAATTTAAATGTATATTTATTATTTTAGAATGCCATACAAATTATTAAATGTTAAAACTAAAATACATATTTGTTATTTACAAGCTCAATTGTAGTTATTGACCTTTTTTTGTAACCCTTCAATTCTTAGAAAAAACTTGCCAAGTAATAAAATTAATATAATTTAAAAAAAAAACCACTGCTTGGCTTTTACGAATTTGTATAAACTATGATTAATATTTTATAATTAATGATCATGGGTTAAAGGGCAAGCCATGAGCATGGGAAGAGTGTCTACGTGTTCCTTTTACATAAAACTAAATAGTATCAAGTTTATAGTTTTTTTTTTTTTTAAGATGACTATAAATACATCATTACTTAGTCTTCGGGAGTTGATGTGGTAAACATGACGTGGTCCACCTCCGAAGACCAAGATAGATAGTGTGCATGAACAAGGGTGGATGTCTTCTATCTGTACGATTATATACTTGTTTTAAAACAAGCCTGCAATAGTTTAACCACTTATTAATTCAAATAAAATGAAACATGATTAAGAATACTTATCACAGTAAATTAATAGTTTTGATTGGTCTTTTAGGATAACCCCTTACAGAATCAATGATACACTTACTCCTACAAAATATGTAGTGCACTTAAAACAAAGTCAGTGTGATAGTAGCCGTTGTGATATTTGATTGGTAGTTTTAAGAGGCCCTGTGAGTTGAGCTCGATAGCAGGTAGGAAGCAGGTAGAGTGCCGAGGATAGGTAGTTTTAGGTGCGACACAGGAGCGCCTCCGAAAAGGGATGGGGAGGCACTCCTGAGTCGCACCCCTAGCGAAAATTATTTATGACAACCCCTCAGCCAGGTAAGAGGCGCTCCTGTGTCGCGGATTCCTGGAACATTCCGATTACTTCTCTAATGTGCTACAGTGTCATTCAATTTACCTGTAGATTGAGCCAGAACCTTCCCGAAATGGTGTCCAGAAGGACCTAGATCCCCCTTCCAGAACAATCTTCACCATAGCTCCAGAATGTTCTGTCTTATATAAAGGCACCTCTCAGCCAACCAGTCGGTCAGTGAGTGCAAGTACGTATCTCGTGTCTTAAGCCTGCAGTGGAAGGAACCATGTATAACAGTGTCAGATATTGTGTGAACACAAACTCGAGAGTGACGAGTGACAACAATAATTATTATAAATCATAGTAGTTTAATTTAAAAGTAAAAATATTACCTATCTAGTAATATAAATCAGTAAATGTCATGTAGTGAGTATTTTAGTTAATTAGTAATGTGAGTATATTATAGTTAGTAGCCACATAGTAGAATCTCCTTATTGTTTTGGATATGTTGGACCGTTCCAATAATAAGAATTAGGAATTAGACATATTAGTTACCACCACAAGAGGTGATATAGTGGTTAACAATTATTTGGTGTGAAAATGTATATGTCCAAAATATCAAGGGCTCTATCTATGAATGTGCTTCCGTGATTGCACGCTCCGCCCTTGTTGAATAAAGATCAAGACATAAGTTAGCTTACCCTAGAATCTGTATGCTACGATTGAAAAACGAAGTTTATAAAGTATGGTTTTATCCGAAATATAATGTGATACGGTCTTCAATAAAGTAGAAAAATTCTATTTAACACATACTTGAATACAATAAAACGTCAATTTATTGTTGAAAATAATTAATAATTATTTACTATTATCATCCGTATTAATGATTTATGACTAATAGTTGAGAGTCTGCTACACCAGGCAACCATTTTAGATTAGATTTTCCATAAGGCTAATATTAATTTTAAAATAATACTACTCTTTTATTTGTGAAAATAAAATTTTAAACTTGTTTGGTGCTCCTTGAGACATTCTTTAGACTACTTTTTTTAATTTTTTAGGTAACAATAATTTTTGTTCTAATTTAATACAGTATTTTTATTACAGATAAACCAAAACGTATAAGAAAATAGTCAAACTTGTCCTATAATGTATCTTAAAATTTGAAATGTACATTAAAAAAATGTAAGTCGAAACTTTTTCAAGTGAATTTATGTTTGACTGCAAACTCAGGCGTGAGCTACTGATGACTGGCGCTGCCTGGTATCTAAGCGAGGAAGTAGAGTCAACTGCCACGACTGTTCAAATCACACCATGATTTAGGATGGCGGACAGACATCAACCGGTCTTCTGATAGTCGACGGACTTGCTAGCAGTTCCAAAGTCAACACCAGGTAGGGGGTCGGAGGCTTCATTGTGACACAATTGTTAACTAGAGAACTCAGATATTTTCCGTTAATTCACTACCACTATTTTTTCCTTTAATTCACTACCACTTTATAAATATTATACAAAATCTGATCCCCAATTATTGTTACGCCCACAGTGGTATCCGCTAGGAATCCGATATCGCTGGCCTTATCTTATCGCTTTCCAAGAACTTATACACGGAAAGCGCATTCAGTGGTAAGTCAATCATTGGATTTACAAGTTTGTGATAAACTTTAGTAGCCACCTAACATAACCTAAACTAACCTAACCTAACCGTAATTGCATTAAAAAAAAGTTATGGTAGTGAGTTAATGGAAAAGGTCCGAGAACTCTTAAGGGTGATACATTCAGAAGATAATTGCTGTGCTGTAGCCTAAAATAAAGGCGGATCGTGATTGGTCAGGCTCTGTCCAATGTGATGTTTGACACTGTCAGCCCGTTTTGTGAACGGTTTTAGTCTACGTCGCCAGCGGGGAGAGAGGGGACTGCCCCTCTCTCCCCGCTGGCGACGTCATGTCACACACATAAGCTCCTAAATAATATCACCACATTTTGTATTTATTTCAATCAAAATAAAATGTTATAATCGTCAAACCAGGTTGCACGTTTTAATTCGTCCGGTCTGATTCACAGCTTATAGGCTTCTGTTCGCGATTTAATTGGATTTTAAGAATAAGTATTTAGATAAGTGTTATTCAACATTCAAAATTACCGAACCGCTATACTCTAATATCCACTACAAATGGATTGGTTTATACGGGATTTAACTGAACTAAGCCATTGCTAAAAGACAAGTTTTATCTGGTACAGAAGTTAGGTTTAACATATTCAAGTAGAACAATATAAATTTGCATGTGCAACCATTATAAACATTAGTCCTCTTCGTTCCATTGTTTCTATTGTACGTTTCATTACTAGTACAGTCGTATACATGGGCACAGTCGTCGGTTTATTGTCATTAAACTTTACCTAACAACTACGTTACAGTTCTTCAACGTTTCTTTACAAAGATTCTTCCTTTCCTTTCAAACAATTAATTAAGTGTTTAACTTTACAAATAACAATGCTCCTCTTATATAGTTAGCAAAGAAAAATATAATCAAAACATCTTTATTCTAAATAAGGTTATTTTTATGATATACATTAAATGGTTTAGGTATAATAAGTAAAACAATGGCATATAATTAATTACTTACTATACCATTACTTACATTAGCTTGAGAGGTATTCCCTAACACAGTAGTAATTCTTATCTACTAACTAATTATTTAAGGTATTACCAAAGACCTGCGACAGATATACATTGCCCAGTAGTACATTAAAGATCTGATGTAAGATGTTTGTTGAAAAGAACTTGTTTTTTGTTTTCGAATTGGAAGATTTCTGTTACGAAAATTATATGTTGTTATTTTTGAGTTATCAAACAGAAAAACATTGTTTTTTACAAACAGTAGAGTACAAAATATGTATATAAATTGAAAAGTAAGTAATTTCAATTTATATACAAAACAAAACAAAAAACATTTTCTAATAGCTTTTTTAGTCTAATAAATAATTAAATTCTTCACAGATTAAAAGTAAATATTCCATCTGTTTATAGATTCATTCATCCTTCACAAATGAATAAGTTACAAATATTCCATATTCATTATAGAATAAAAGTAAAAAGGCTGCAGAACCTATTTTAACCAAATTTGGTGGTCTATATAAGATTTTGAATAAAAAAAAAAAAACCTTCACCAACGTACTAACAAGAGTATAAATCTATATTAAATTGAACTGTGGCTTAAAATATCGATACTTCACCTTAAAGTACTGTAAAACTATAAGCTCTATATTTTATATAAACATAAATATAACGCTGAACTGTGATCACTGACTGACTGACTGACTGGCTTGCTTGGTCTAGAAGATTTTAAACTCAATTCTGTAGCTTAACATCTTCGGAAACCAATAATACTCTTAAACCAATATTCACAATATTCTTAACTTCAATAAAAACCTATTATATTTTCTAATAAATGAAATCTTTGTATACATTCTTAACAAATTTAGTCAGCCGAATTATCCATGAACCTAAATATTACTGATAAATTGAGAATGATATTGTTAGGTTAAAGTTAATTATCCATGAACCTAAATATTACTAATAAATATGAGAATGATATTGTTAGGTTAAAGTTAATTATCCATGAACCTAAATATTACTAATAAATATGAGAATGATATTGTTAGGTTAAAGTTAATTATCCATGAACCTAAATATTACTAATAAATATGAGAATGATATTGTTAGGTTAAAGTTAATTATCCACGAACCTAAATATTACTGATAAATTGAGAATTATATTGTTAGGTTAAAGTTAATTATCCATGAACCTAAATATTACTGATAAATATGAGAATGATATTAATAGGTTAAAGTTAATTATCCATGAACCTAAATATTACTAATAAATATGAGAATGATATTGTTAGGTTAAAGTTAATTATCCATGAACCTAAATATTACTGATAAATTGAAAATGATATTGTTAGGTTAAAGTTAATTATCCATGAACCTAAATATTACTAATAAATATGAGAATGATATTGTTAGGTTAAAGTTAATTATCCATGAACCTAAATATTACTGATTAATTGAGAATGATATTGTTAGGTTAAAGTTAATTATCCATGAACCTAAATATTACTAATAAATATGAGAATGATATTGTTTGGTTAAAGTTAATTATCCATGAACCTAAATATTACTGATAAATATGACAATGATAATGTTAGGTTAAAGTTAACTATCCATGAACCTAAATATTACTGATAAATATGAGAATGATATTGTTAGGTTAAAGTTAATTATCCATGAACATAAATATTACTGATAAATTGAGAATGATATTGTTAGGTTAAAGTTAATTATCCATGAACCTAAATATTACTGATAAATATGACAATGATAATGTTAGGTTAAAGTTAACTATCCATGAACCTAAATATTACTGATAAATATGAGAATGATATTGTTAGGTTAAAGTTAATTATCCATGAACATAAATATTACTGATAAATTGAGAATGATATTGTTAGGTTAAAGTTAACTATCCATGAACATAAATATTACTGATAAATATGACAATGATAATGTTAGGTTAAAGTTAATTATCCATGAACCTAAATATTACTGATAAAATATGAGAATGATATTGTTAGGTTAAAGTTAACTATCCATGAACCTAAATATTACTAATAAATATGAGAATGATATTAATAGGTTAAAGTTAATCATCCATGAACCTAAATATTACTGATAAATATGAGAATGATATTGTTAGGTTAAAGTTAATTATCCATGAACCTAAATATTACTGATAAATATGAGAATGATATTGTTAGGTTAAAGTTAATTATCAATGAACCTAAATATTACTGATAAATATGAGAATGATATTGTTAGGTTAAAGTTAATTATCCATGAACCTAAATATTACTGATAAATATGAGAATGATATTAATAGGTTAAAGTTAATTATCCATGAACCTAAATATTACTAATAAATATGAGAATGATATTAATAGGTTAAAGTTAATTATCAATGAACCTAAATATTACTAATAAATATGAGAATGATATTAATAGGTTAAAGTTAATTATCCATGAACCTAAATATTACTGATAAATATGAGAATGATATTGTTAGGTTAAAGTTAATTATCAATGAACCTAAATATTACTGATAAATATGAGAATGATATTGTTAGGTTAAAGTTAACTATCCATGAACCTAAATATTACTGATAAATATGAGAATGATATTGTTAGATTAAAGTTAATTATCCACGAACTTAAATATTACTGATAAAATATGAGAATGATATTGTTAGGTTAAAAATAATTATCCATGAACCTAAATATTACTGATAAATATGAGAATGATATTAATAGATTAAAGTTAATTATCAATGAACCTAAATATTACTAATAAATATGAGAATGATATTAATAGGTTAAAGTTAATTATCCATGAACCTAAATATTACTAATAAATATGAGAATGATATTAATAGGTTAAAGTTAATTATCCATGAACCTAAATATTACTAATAAATATGAGAATGATATTAATAGGTTAAAGTTAATGATCCATGAACCTAAATATTACTAATAAATATGAGAATGATATTAATAAGTTAAAGTTAATTATCCATGAACCTAAATATTACTAATAAATATGAGAATGATATTAATAGGTTAAAGTTAATTATCCATGAAACTAAATAATACTGATAAATATGAGAATGATATTAATAGGTTAAAGTTAATTATCCACGAACTTAAATATTACTGATAAAATATGAGAATGATATTGTTAGGTTAAAGTTAATTATCCATGAACCTAAATATTACTGATAAATATGAGAATGATATTAATAGGTTAAAGTTAATTATCCATGAACCTAAATATTACTAAAAAATATGAGAATGATATTAATAGGTTAAAGTTAATTATCCATGAACCTAAATATTACTGATAAATATGAGAATGATATTGTTAGGTTAAAGTTAATTATCAATGAACCTAAAGATTACTGATAAATATGAGAATGATATTGTTAGGTTAAAGTTAATTATCAATGAACCTAAATATTACTAATAAATATGAGAATGATATTAATAGGTTAAAGTTAATTATCAATGAACCTAAATATTACTAATAAATATGAGAATGATATTAATAGGTTAAAGTTAATTATCCATGAACCTAAATATTACTGATAAATATGAGAATGATATTGTTAGGTTAAAGTTAATTATCCATGAACCTAAATATTACTAATAAATATGAGAATGATATTAATAGGTTAAAGTTAATTATCCATGAACCTAAATATTACTGATAAATATGAGAATGATATTGTTAGGTTAAAGTTAATTATCCACGAACTTAAATATTACTGATAAAATATGAGAATGATATTGTTAGGTTAAAGTTAATTATCCATGAACCTAAATATTACTGATAAATATGAGAATGATATTAATAGGTTAAGGTTAATTATCCATGAACCTAAATATTACTAATAAATATGAGAATGATATTAATAGGTTAAAGTTAATTATCCATGAACCTAAATATTACTAATAAATATGAGAATGATATTAATAGGTTAAAGTTAATTATCCATAAACCTAAATATTACTAATAAATATGAGAATGATATTAATAGGTTAAAGTTAATTATCCATGAACCTAAATATTACTGATAAAATATGAGAATGATATTGTTAGGTTAAAGTTAATTATCCATGAACCTAAATAATACTGATAAATATGAGAATGATATTGTTAGATTAAAGTTAATTATCCACGAACCTAAATATTACTGATAAATATGAGAATGATATTGTTAGGTTAAAGTTAATTTTCCACGAACCTAAATATTACTGATAAATATGAGAATGATATTGTTAGATTAAAGTTAATTATCCACGAACCTAAATATTACTGATAAATATGAGAATGATATTGTTAGATTAAAGTTAATTATCCACGAACCTAAATATTACTGATAAATATGAGAATGATATTGTTAGGTTAAAGTTAATTATCCACGAACCTAAATATTACTGATAAAATATGAGAATGATATTGTTAGGTTAAAGTTAATTATCCATGAACCTAAATATTACTGATAAATATGACAATGATAATGTTAGGTTAAAGTTAACTATCCATGAACCTAAATATTACTGATAAATATGAGAATGATATTGTTAGGTTAAAGTTAATTATCCATGAACATAAATATTACTGATAAATTGAGAATGATATTGTTAGGTTAAAGTTAACTATCCATGAACATAAATATTACTGATAAATATGACAACGATAATGTTAGGTTAAAGTTAATTATCCATGAACCTAAATATTACTGATAAAATATGAGAATGATATTGTTAGGTTAAAGTTAACTATCCATGAACCTAAATATTACTAATAAATATGAGAATGATATTAATAGGTTAAAGTTAATCATCCATGAACCTAAATATTACTGATAAATATGAGAATGATATTGTTAGGTTAAAGTTAATTATCCATGAACCTAAATATTACTGATAAATATGAGAATGATATTGTTAGGTTAAAGTTAATTATCAATGAACCTAAATATTACTGATAAATATGAGAATGATATTGTTAGGTTAAAGTTAATTATCCATGAACCTAAATATTACTGATAAATATGAGAATGATATTAATAGGTTAAAGTTAATTATCCATGAACCTAAATATTACTAATAAATATGAGAATGATATTAATAGGTTAAAGTTAATTATCAATGAACCTAAATATTACTAATAAATATGAGAATGATATTAATAGGTTAAAGTTAATTATCCATGAACCTAAATATTACTGATAAATATGAGAATGATATTGTTAGGTTAAAGTTAATTATCAATGAACCTAAATATTACTGATAAATATGAGAATGATATTGTTAGGTTAAAGTTAACTATCCATGAACCTAAATATTACTGATAAATATGAGAATGATATTGTTAGATTAAAGTTAATTATCCACGAACTTAAATATTACTGATAAAATATGAGAATGATATTGTTAGGTTAAAAATAATTATCCATGAACCTAAATATTACTGATAAATATGAGAATGATATTAATAGATTAAAGTTAATTATCAATGAACCTAAATATTACTAATAAATATGAGAATGATATTAATAGGTTAAAGTTAATTATCCATGAACCTAAATATTACTAATAAATATGAGAATGATATTAATAGGTTAAAGTTAATTATCCATGAACCTAAATATTACTAATAAATATGAGAATGATATTAATAGGTTAAAGTTAATGATCCATGAACCTAAATATTACTAATAAATATGAGAATGATATTAATAGGTTAAAGTTAATTATCCATGAACCTAAATATTACTAATAAATATGAGAATGATATTAATAGGTTAAAGTTAATTATCCATGAAACTAAATAATACTGATAAATATGAGAATGATATTAATAGGTTAAAGTTAATTATCCACGAACCTAAATATTACTGATAAAATATGAGAATGATATTGTTAGGTTAAAGTTAATTATCCATGAACCTAAATATTACTGATAAATATGAGAATGATATTAATAGGTTAAAGTTAATTATCCATGAACCTAAATATTACTAATAAATATGAGAATGATATTAATAGGTTAAAGTTAATTATCCATGAACCTAAATATTACTGATAAATATGAGAATGATATTGTTAGGTTAAAGTTAATTATCAATGAACCTAAAGATTACTGATAAATATGAGAATGATATTGTTAGGTTAAAGTTAATTATCAATGAACCTAAATATTACTAATAAATATGAGAATGATATTAATAGGTTAAAGTTAATTATCAATGAACCTAAATATTACTAATAAATATGAGAATGATATTAATAGGTTAAAGTTAATTATCCATGAACCTAAATATTACTGATAAATATGAGAATGATATTGTTAGGTTAAAGTTAATTATCCATGAACCTAAATATTACTAATAAATATGAGAATGATATTAATAGGTTAAAGTTAATTATCCATGAACCTAAATATTACTGATAAATATGAGAATGATATTGTTAGGTTAAAGTTAATTATCCACGAACTTAAATATTACTGATAAAATATGAGAATGATATTGTTAGGTTAAAGTTAATTATCCATGAACCTAAATATTACTGATAAATATGAGAATGATTAAAATAGGTTAAGGTTAATTATCCATGAACCTAAATATTACTAATAAATATGAGAATGATATTAATAGGTTAAAGTTAATTATCCATGAACCTAAATATTACTAATAAATATGAGAATGATATTAATAGGTTAAAGTTAATTATCCATAAACCTTAATATTACTAATAAATATGAGAATGATATTAATAGGTTAAAGTTAATTATCCATGAACCTAAATATTACTGATAAAATATGAGAATGATATTGTTAGGTTAAAGTTAATTATCCATGAACCTAAATATTACTGATAAATATGAGAATGATATTGTTAGATTAAAGTTAATTATCCACGAACCTAAATATTACTGATAAATATGAGAATGATATTGTTAGGTTAAAGTTAATTATCCACGAACCTAAATATTACTGATAAATATGAGAATGATATTGTTAGATTAAAGTTAATTATCCACGAACCTAAATATTACTGATAAATATGAGAATGATATTGTTAGATTAAAGTTAATTATCCACGAACCTAAATATTACTGATAAATATGAGAATGATATTGTTAGGCTAAAGTTAATTATCCATGAACCTAAATATTACTGATAAAATATGAGAATGATATTGTTAGATCAAAGTTAATTATCCATGAACCTAAATATTACTGATAAATATGAGAATGATATTGTTATGTTAAAGTTAATTATCCATGAACCTTAATATTACTAATAAATATGAGAATGATATTGTTAGGTTAAAGTTAATTATCCATGAACCTAAATATTACTGATAAATATGAGAATGATATTGTTAGGTTAAAGTTAATTATCAATGAACCTAAATATTACTGATAAATATGAGAATGATATTGTTAGGTTAAAGTTAATTATCCATGAACCTAAATATTACTGATAAATATGAGAATGATATTGTTAGGTTAAAGTTAATTATCAATGAACCTAAATATTACTGATAAATATGAGAATGATATTGTTAGGCTAAAGTTAATTATCCATGAACCTAAATATTACTGATAAATATGAGAATGATATTGTTAGGTTAAAGTTAATTATCCATAAACCTAAATATTACTGATAAATATGAGAATGATATTGTTAGGTTAAAGTTAATTATCCACGAACCTAAATATTACTGATAAAATATGAGAATGATATTGTTAGGCTAAAGTTAATTATCCATGAACCAAAATATTACTGATAAATATGAGAATGATATTATTAGGTTAAGGTTAATTATCAATGAACCTAAATATTACTGATAAATATGAGAATGATATTGTTATGTTAAAGTTAATTATCCATGAACCTAAATATTACTGATAAATATGAGAATGATATTGTTAGGTTAAAGTTAATTATCCATGAACCTAAATATTACTGATAAATATGAGAATGATATTGTTATGTTAAAGTTAATTATCCATGAACCTAAATATTACTGATAAAATATGAGAATGATATTGTTAGGCTAAAGTTAATTATCCATGAACCTAAATATTACTGATAAATATGAGAATGATATTGTTAGATTAAAGTTAATTATCCATGAACATAAATATTACTGATAAATATGAGAATGATATTGTTAGGTTAAAGTTAATTATCCATGAACCTAAATATTACTGATAAAATATGAGAATGATATTGTTAGGTTAAAGTTAATTATCCATGAACCTAAATATTACTGATAAATATGAGAATAATATTGTTAGATTAAAGTTAATTATCCACGAACCTAAATATTACTGATAAATATGAGAATGATATTGTTAGGTTAAAGTTAATTATCCACGAACCTAAATATTACTGATAAAATATGAGAATGATATTGTTAGGTTAAAGTTAATTATCAATGAACCTAAATATTACTGATAAATATGAGAATGATATTGTTAGATTAAAGTTAATTATCCATGAACATAAATATTACTGATAAATATGAGAATGATATTGTTAGGTTAAAGTTAATTATCCACGAACCTAAATATTACTGATAAAATATGAGAATGATATTGTTAGGCTAAAGTTAACTATCCATGAACCTAAATATTACTGATAAATATGAGAATGATATTGTTATGTTAAAGTTAATTATCCATGAACCTAAATATTACTGATAAAATATGAGAATGATATTGTTAGGTTAAAGTTAATTATCCATGAACCTAAATATTACTGATAAATATGAGAATGATATTAATAGGTTAAAGTTAATTATCCATGAACCTAAATATTACTGATAAATATGAGAATGATATTGTTAGGTTAAAGTTAATTATCCATGAACCTAAATATTACTGATAAATATGAGAATGATATTGATAGGTTAAAGTTAATTATCCATGAACCTAAATATTACTGATAAATATGAGAATGATATTGTTAGGTTAAAGTTAATTATCCATGAACCTAAATATTACTAATAAATATGAGAATGATATTAGTAGGTTAAAGTTAATTATCCATGAACCTAAATATTACTAATAAATATGAGAATGATATTAATAGGTTAAAGTTAATTATCCATGAACCTAAATATTACTAATAAATATGAGAATGATATTATTAGGTTAAAGTTAATTATCCATGAACCTAAATATTACTAATAAATATGAGAATGCCATTGTTAGGTTAAAGTTAATTATCCATGAACCTAAATATTACTGATAAATATGAGAATGATATTGTTAGGTTAAAGTTAACTATCCATGAACCTAAATATTACTGATAAATATGAGAATGATATTGTTAGGTTAAAGTTAACTATCCATGAACCTAAATATTACTGATAAATATGAGAATGATATTGTTAGATTAAAGTTAATTATCCATGAACATAAATATTACTGATAAATATGAGAATGATATTGTTAGGTTAAAGTTAATTATCAATGAACCTAAATATTACTGATAAATATGAGAATGATATTGTTAGGTTAAAGTTAATTATCCATGAACCTAAATATTACTGATAAATATGAGAATGATATTAATAGGTTAAAGTTAATTATTCATGAACCTAAATATTACTGATAAATATGAGAATGATATTGTTAGGTTAAAGTTAATTATCCATGAACCTAAATATTACTGATAAATATGAGAATGATATTAATAGGTTAAAGTTAATTATCAATGAACCTAAATATTACTGATAAATATGAGAATGATATTATTAGGTTAAAGTTAATTATCAATGAACCTAAATATTACTGATAAATATGAGAATGATATTGTTAGGTTAAAGTTAATTATCAATGAACCTAAATATTACTGATAAATATGAGAATGATATTGTTAGGTTAAAGTTAATTATCCATGAACCTAAATATTACTGATAAATATGAGAATGATATTGTTATGTTAAAGTTAATTATCCATGAACCTAAATATTACTGATAAATATGAGAATGATATTGTTAGGTTAAAGTTAATTATCCATGAACCTAAATATTACTGATAAATATGAGAATGATATTGTTAGGTTAAAGTTAATTATCCATGAACCTAAATATTACTGATAAATATGAGAATGATATTGTTAGGTTAAAGTTAATTATCCATGAACCTAAATATTACTGATAAATATGAGAATGATATTGTTAGGTTAAAGTTAATTATCCATGAACCTAAATATTACTGATAAATATGAGAATGATATTGTTAGATTAAAGTTAATTATCCATGAACCTAAATATTACTGATAAATATGAGAATGATATTGTTAGGTTAAAGTTAATTATCCACGAACCTAAATATTACTGATAAAATATGAGAATGATATTGTTAGGTTAAAGTTAACTATCCATGAACCTAAATATTACTGATAAATATGAGAATGATAATAATAGGTTAAAGTTAATTATTAATGAACCTAAATATTACTGATAAATATGAGAATGATATTAATAGGTTAAAGTTAATTATCCATGAACCTAAATATTACTGATAAATATGAGAATGATATTGTTAGGTTAAAGTTAATTATCAATGAACCTAAATATTACTGATAAATATGAGAATGATATTGTTAGGTTAAAGTTAATTATCAATGAACCTAAATATTACTGATAAATATGAGAATGATATTGTTAGGTTAAAGTTAATTATCAATGAACCTAAATATTACTGATAAATATGAGAATGATATTGTTAGGTTAAAGTTAATTATCCATAAACCTAAATATTACTGATAAATATGAGAATGATATTAATAGGTTAAAAGTTAATTATCCATTAACCTAAATATTACTGATAAATATGAGAATGATATTGTTAGGTTAAAGTTAATTATCCATGAACTTAAATATTACTGAGAAATATGAGAATGATATTGTTAGATTAAAGTTAATTATCCATGAACATAAATATTACTGATAAATTGAGAATGATATTGTTAGGTTAAAGTTAACTATCCATGAACCTAAATATTACTGATAAATATGACAATGATAATGTTAGGTTAAAGTTAATTATCAATGAACCTAAATATTACTAATAAATATGAGAATGATATTGTTAGGTTAAAGTTAATTATCCACGAACCTAAATATTACTGATAAAATATGAGAATGATATTGTTAGGTTAAAGTTAATTATCCATGAACCTAAATATTACTGATAAATATGAGAATGATATTGTTAGGTTAAAGTTAATTATCCATGAACCTAAATATTACTGATAAATATGAGAATGATATTGTTAGGTTAAAGTTAATCATCCATGAACCTAAATACCTAAATATTACTGATAAATATGAGAATGATATTGTTAGGTTAAAGTTAATTATCCATGAACCTAAATATTACTGATAAATATGAGAATGATATTGTTAGGTTAAAGTTAATTATCCATGAACCTAAATATTACTGATAAATATGAGAATGATATTGTTAGGTTAAAGTTAATTATCCATGAACCTAAATATTACTGATAAATATGAGAATGATATTGTTAGGTTAAAGTTAATTATCCATGAACCTAAATATTACTGATAAATATGAGAATGATATTGTTAGGTTAAAGTTAATTATCCATGAACCTAAATACCTAAATATTACTGATAAATATGAGAATGATATTGTTAGGTTAAAGTTAATCATCCATGAACCTAAATATTACTGATAAATATGAGAATGATATTGTTAGGTTAAAGTTAATCATCCATGAACCTAAATATTACTGATAAATATGAGAATGATATTGTTAGGTTAATGTTAATCATCCATGAACCTAAATATTACTGATAAATATGAGAATGATATTGTTAGGTTAAAGTTAACTATCCATGAACCTAAATACCTAAATATTACTGATAAATATGAGAATGATATTGTTAGGTTAAAGTTAATTATCCATGAACCTAAATATTACTGATAAAATATGAGAATGATATTGTTAGGTTAAAGTTAATTATCCATGAACCTAAATATTACTGATAAAATATGAGAATGATATTGTTAGGTTAAAGTTAATTATCCATGAACCTAAATATTACTGATAAAATATGAGAATGATATTGTTAGGTTAAAGTTAATTATCCATGAACCTAAATACCTAAATATTACTGATAAATATTAGAATGATATTGTTAGGTTAAAGTTAATTATCCATGAACCTAAATATTACTGATAAATATGAGAATGATATTGTTAGGTTAAAGTTAATTATCCATGAACCTAAATATTACTGATAAAATATGAGAACGATATTGTTAGGTTAAAGTTAATTTCAACTACACAGAGTATCGTTGGTAATAAAAGTTAAAATATTCCTTAAAGTTTTAAAGTATATATTTATTGACAAACATTTTATGATCGTGAAAATTATTTAAAAATCAAAATAAATATAACTTATATAGGGCTTATCATTTTCCTAATATCTTCTAAATTCAGCTATTATTAAAAATAACATACAATATGTCATTTTATACTAGTTTAAAAGTTTTATGATCCAGGCCTCATCTTTACTAGTAAAACTTTATATACGTTGAATCCAATATAAAACCAGACGTAAACCCCAGATTCCAACAATCAAAGAAAAGACGCTCGGTATATTTGCAGGGAATTATCTACCGTTATAACATTTTAAACGTATAATAAGTTATCTAGCTTAAAATCTAGGTACCAAGAACACAAAAATTATAAATCCAAACCATCACATAAAACCGTCTGCCATCACAAGTGGGTGTAAACATAATCAATTTGCTCCCTGAACAAATTAAAAATTAAAGCCTGAATTTGTTCAAAAGACGTTTAAAATACCTTTTGGTGGAAAGTGCTTTTTATTCAGTTGAAGAATTCTTTTAAAGCCGCTGGGACAATCAGTAAACACCCTATCATGCAATTCTGGTGTCAAGTGTGTGAATGTATGATGCATGTGCAAGATGTATGTATGAATGTGTCTGATTGTGTGTAAGTGTTTTAGGCTAAAAGAAATTTTGACTTTTGCAACACAATTGTTAATTGTATTCATGCAATAAAGAATTTATTTATTTATTTATATGGCAAAAAAGGCTAATTTATGTCTTTTATATTGAACTAACATTTCGAGGTTATGACACAAAGGGCAATGTAGAACTTATTACTTATATTTAATTGTTATGAAATATTCTATAAACAATACAAATCACTCAATTCTACCGGAAAAACTAGTTTTGAATAATAATAGCTTATATCAATAACATTTAAAAAGACATTAGATTGAAGGATTACTTGAACGGTAAAAGGATTTACATTCGGATGTAAAATCTATATTCATTAAGCGTTGTCGCGTGCTATATTACACAAGCGAAAAACATTTCACACCATTATGTACGTTTGTCATCCATTAAAGTCAAATGACCGTAAATTGATAAGGAAGTTCCTCCCAATAAACTCAGCTGTGATAAACAGTTATCTAGATCATTTATATCGACATTGTTCATTCAATAAAGATTAAATTGGTGGACTAATGAACGTATTTGGTTACTATAGTCATTGCGTTTATACACATAGATATATTTTTCATTCATCCAATGTTGCATTTTTTGTATCAAACTATCAGCTGTTTCGAGGTGCAGCTGTGGGGTGCTGGTGTAGTCCCTTGTAATTATAATGTGGTTTGAACTAACTGTGGTAATAGAAATGACTAACGAATGAAATATTGACAAAAATATTCCTTTTAGATGAGATATATATTGTATAATATAAGCTTTAGACCATGTTTAATGTAAGAGTTCAGAATCTGTTGACCAGGTAGATAAGCCATGGTATTCTTGCCTAAACCCTACATTTTTATATTAAATATAAATACCGTATATATTATTAAAATTTTTAATGCATTTCCAGCTCACATTTGTCTTTCTATGACAATGGTAGTTTTAACTTTAATTTTTGACGTTGTTATAGGACAACGGTACAAACCAATCAACCTAAATTTAGTCGGAGGATTTTTTCGAAAATTTTAATTTTTTTCTCTTTTTTACTATGGTACATTGGTACATACATTTTGTACATATTGGAAAGAGCACAAGATAAGTTTTCAAACAGTATGTCATGGAAGTTTTTCTTATGGCCCTAACATTTTCAAATTCGAAAAAACTTTGCAGCCTCACGGCCAAAACATTTAAAGTAGAAAGTATGTAATTTGGCACGTCAAATTTAAAGCTTATTAAAAAAGAAACATTAACAAATTCAACATTGCTTTATCTCGTTCAGTTTACAAGCGAATCGAAAAAAATACAAAATTGCATTTTAGTAAGCATAAGAGTTTTTAGCAATTACTCAAATAAAACATAGTTAGGGGGAAATATTTATCATGGCTGTTAAGTCTTCAACGTCCGAGATTGGTGTAAATAATGTACATAGCTAGTCGATACAGTGAAACCAAGATGACCTTAAAATTGTACGTTTATTTAAGACTCTAAATTTTTTAAGATTTTTATTGAACAAGCAACTCTAATGTGTTCGTACCTTTACTGTAATATTACAAAGTGTTTACAATAAATAGTCTTCGTAGGTTTAGTAATTGAAACATAACATTGCTACTTTCCTGCACACACTTTTCTCTATGTAAATGAGCTTCCTATAGCTAATAACTGTCATAATTATTATAAATATTTTATGATTTATCATATTTTTTATTTAAAGTAAAATTGTGCCATCGTGAATCCAACCAGCCTTTTACAAAACCAAAATGTACTGCTGTTGTTTTTCAGGGTAGAGCGAAGTATTTATATATCACAGAACACGTAATCTCCAACATACGGAGTTGTTTTCTTCTGGTCCATTTACTTAAGAAATAATATATTTGTAGCTACAATTTATACAACGCAGTGTTTATTGTAATCCTATAATGCTTATTTACAACATTACGATACAAAATGGTTCAGCCAGCGTGTTAAATCTCACAGAACGTAACAACGGTGAAATGTATGTTATGTATTTACACAGAAGCGCACTTTGAGAGAACCCTAATACACTGCTCAGTATGTATCGGAAAATGTTCAATAGACAGATATTTATATTTCGATAAGCGTTTCAGTGAATGTTTTATAACAGTTAATTTATCACAACCAAATTTACCAAAAGAAAATTATAAAATAATTTCGTGAAGGTAGCCTACATTACGTTTTGATTTGGAACAAACCAAGTATTTTTCAAACATTAAATTAAATTCGTAGTACAAGTAATATACCTAATTAAAATATGTTAAACCTATGAAAAAGTTCAAAAATTCTTATCTACTTCATAAAATACTTCATCTTTACTAAATAAAAAAAAATATATCTCTTCAAGGTTATTTTGGTAAATTTGCAGCCCTAAATTAGTTGTTAAATAATAACATATATATTTTTTACGATGGTAAAAAGCATTATGCACAGTCAGGGCCCTTATTCTAGGAACTTGGTGTGTGGGACTCTCACTCACTAAAAACCCATCGGTCCAGGCAGAAATTCCTTTCGGGACCCCTTGCTGCAATTCCCTCACTATGTTACTACTGCGGTTTTTCCACCACGACTAGTTTCTTCACTCTTCTTTTGCTTCAGCACCTTCTCTACGTAATCAGCTCACTGATCCAGCTACGCTCGGCTGAGAATCATTTGTCGAACAATAGTGTCGGGCGAGAGAGGGCTGACGACTGCTTTCAGCTCTTTTTTCTGCTTCCTTCCTCCTGCACTCGAAGAAGGTGTGTAGGACGTCGTCATGCTCAGCGTCTCTGTAACGACAATCCGAGCTCGCTACCTTCCCCATCTTCTCGAGATGATCTTGGTAAGCTTGGTAGAAGCCGGGGTTGGTGAGGAACTAGGTTAAGCAATCATTTATTCCCCAGACTTCCTCTCTACCAATTCTAGCAGGTTCATGATCAGCCGTACGGTCCATCTGCCTCTTGTCTCATTTCACCATCTTTCTTACCAATCACTCATGGTGCGTTCTACGGCTTCGGTGCGGCTCAGTGCACCACCCCCATCGAAAATACGTCTCCTTTCATAAACAAATAAGACGATAGGTGTCATCCCTGCAACCACGATTACGGCTGGCTTCGACACTGTATGCGGACGCAATTCTGAGCGCACACCTCCTCTGTATCGCTCCTGCTGAAGTGCATCAGCCCATATCTCACAGCCGTACAAGATGACGGACTGCGTAACAGGGACACTGATATTGTTCACTTGGTGATATTGTTCAAAGAAACAATAATATAATTTAATTGAATGTAACATCTTTCAATATTTGGAAAGACTTAGGTTGTAGGCCTACCTGTTCGAATTGTCGTGTAGATTTTCGTTTATTGATACAATGATACGTTTATTGATATTCATATCTAATGCATTGCCTTCAGTACCATCAATTTATATTGTCATAAGTTGTTAACGCGTAATACAAACACTTATTTATACATATCAGCTTAATGTTGACCATAAATCTATAAATAAACATGATTATTACTAGTGTTTAGTAAAGATTATACGTAGAGTATCTTATTCATGAACATTATGATTCTTGTAGTCTAAAAAGTTGAATAATCGTTAGATAAAAACAAACTCGTCAACCAATTTTATTTGGTTTTCTCATCACTTATAAATATATAAGTATTAAAAGAAATACTACTGATAATACCTTTGTACCATTCATTATAAGAAAAGTTACAAAACTACAAAACGATGAACCTTAAGATAAGTGTTACTGAACGGACTGTAGAGATAAGTATTTGATTTATCGGAGAGCAAGTAATTTTGAAGACATTGGATTGCTCCTTCAAGTCTAGTTGTTCGATAAATAATGTCTGTGCAGATAAACATTTTAAACCTTATTTTCCCAACAGACATATAAATCTTACTCTCCCTGTTTAGGAACTTCTCGGGTTCATAATAGGAACTCCAAACAGTCATAATATTTTTGAAATGTTTTCCCTAATATTCAATTATGGTATATTAAATCAAAAAGAGTATTAATAATTGGTTGGTAGCGTAGTTGGTTAAGGCCCATCTTCATAACTGCTAAATGTTCTCAGTTCGATCCCCATCAGAACTGTAACACGTTTTGAAAGGGATCAGCTCATAACCACCGGCTGTTTTATTGTGATTGGGCTATTCTTTTGTGTGCACATGTTGTCCCCACCCAGCTACTTGGGGACAACGTGTTTGGGAGATTGTAGGCGATAGGTTCCATCCTCGGTGCTCTTAATACTGACACGGTGTCCGCTCAGTGGTTGTCATCGACGTTGACACTACTAGAGAAGTCTGGGGTGTCCTTGTTTGATGGTAGTCAAGGTTCGAATGTTGTATAGGGAAGAGAACTGAGCGTCAGACTTGTCAGTTAGCTGAAAATCAGACCAACACTACGTGGCGCGGGTTCCACGTAAAGCTGTAGGCTATAGTTGCCCTGATTATTGGGTTATTAATAAATAGTCCTTTCTGAGCTAAGTCAAACTAAGATAGTAACAATGACTACACTCATTTATCTACACTCATTCAAAATTCATTTCACCCATATCTTGACGATTGGCATCTTAAGAATAAATAAAATAAATTAACGAATGATACCTTCTAAGGAATAGTCGGCCTTAGTTTGTAACAATAACTACATTCGCTTATCTACACTCATCACACTCTTTCGAAATCCATATTCGCCCATATCTTGATGATCGGTGTCTTAAAAATAGATAAAAATAAAATAAACTGTTGTTAGCAAGTCCTAGCATGAATTCAATATAATTTAAAATCGTATATATATATATATATATATTCTAGTACATATAAGTAAACTTAACTGCATTGCAATTACGAATTTAAAATAAATTTAGAATCAGATTCAGACTCTTTATCTAATAACTACAGAGATTTAAAAAAAAATATACAATGATTAAACTCCATGCATGGACAACACGTCTGTGTGCAGGGGCGATTTCTTGTCAATTATTTTTTTTTATAATCGAAGTCATATTTTTTTTCAATAAAAGTTGATAATACAACTAAATACAAAATTTGGTACAAATATTAGTTACTAGATTTTTTTACAAAAATAATTAACCATTAAAATGAAATTTATAGTGAAGCATCGAAGATAAAATACTATAGTACGTAAATAATAATAATGATATCAAGTTTAGAATTGATCATAGATCGTTGAAGGTAATATATAGTCTAAGATATTAGTTCATAAATAAATAAGTAGAAGAAAAGATAAAACAACTGAAACATTCTCATGGAACATATAATAGTTTCAGACCTGTTGATAGAATACACGGATAGAAACATTTCAATAATATTTACTGATATTGATCAGCTCCTCAGCTACGCCTGGTCCATTATGAGTAGCCATTAGTTAATATTTTACCTATACAACGGAACCATGCTGCCCTCCAAGTCAACAATGTTTCGTGGTAGATTTTTGCATAAACAAACTTTGGTAGTTACACAATTATTGTAAATGCAAATTTAAACTAATAATTACACCAGAATTTAATATAGTAATTGGATAATCGGTAAGATATATGAACTATAACTGAACGTATAAAATTACATTGAATTATACGTTAATGCACAAGAAATAAAATTTTATATGAAAAAGTATAAACAGCATATATGACTATTTATCAAAGACAATGGATCAAACAGGCAAAACCATTAAACTTGTGTTCTAGAAATATTTATAGTTTAAATTGTTTTTCTTGACAAATTTTATATTTACAGATAGCCAAGCATTTTTACTGTCGTTTTGGAGACTTTCCTTGGCGTCCATAAATAAGCACCATGCTGACTTCATTGTAAGCATAATTAGCTTATAATAAAAATATACTATTTGATAAAACAGGATTACCTCATTATTAATACACAAAGACTTACCGAAGAGTAGTAGATTTATAACAAGTAAAATATAACTATAAAGTTACAGTTTAAAACATGTACAATTATTACAACAGTAAATTAAATAACTACAATACTAAACATTGGCAGGTCATCAGTGTTACAAAATATTTTGGGTAAAAGTACAATGTAAATGGAGTTTAATGATGTACATAAAACGTTCCAACTCTCAAAATTAGCTTCGAAAAGAATTTTTTTCATTTCCCTTAAAAGACATGTGCTTTGATATCTAAGACTGCGATTTTTCGGTCATCACTAGACATATCTCAACACTTAAATACAATAACTAAGTCTTAATTGTATTTATTAGTATATCTTAAGATATAAAAATAACAATCACATACAAACTAAGAGCACTGCTTTGGGCAAAATTAGTTTTTATAAATAAAATGTAAATGTAAATATTATTGAAACTAACAAATTACACATTTAGTAACAATTAAAACAGTTAGAAACATTTCTTCAGGCAAACTTGTATGTTTTTCTATTAATTTAGTTTTTTATGATTTTAAGCACCACTTGTTTTTCAACATTCAAACCACTAAAGCTCGCAGAAGTTTAAAGAAATTATTAGTGTAGCATGTTGTTTGAAAGCTTATAAAATGGTGCAGTTTCGTATATAAATTGATACCTTCTTGTATTTAGGGTATAAAACATTACAATAGGCCATAGTTATTTTATTTTTTACAAAATGTAACAATTTTTACTTTAGAATAATTTACAATGTCGATTTCTTCTCTAACCCTACAAACCATTGACTTATTATTATTAGAAATTTAATGTGGCACGTGTTAATGGAATATATTTGTTGAGATATGTCTAGTGGTGGCCGAGAAATCACAGTCTTAGGTCTCAAAACACGTGTATTTTAAGAAAAGTGAAAATATTCTTTACGAAGCCAATTCTGAGAGTTGGAACGTCTTATATACATCATTAAATTCCATTTACACTGTACATTTACCCAAAATATTTCGTAACACTGATGACCAGCCACCTTTTGATATACAGCGTGTACCTGAACTCTTTGAGAATCTTTTTAAGTATTGATTGTTGGTCAAAAACAAGACATAATATTGCATTTAAAATTTCCAAATAATCTCCGATACCCGTACAGTCACCATTTTGTACTTTTTACAAATGAATTTTATGCTTATAACTATTTACTCTATAGATTTAAAATATGGTATACACATTAATATATACTATTATCTTACTGAAATAAAAAATCTCTTTGAAATTGTTGACTCTTTATAACTTTTGAAAGATTAGAAATCCAAAACAATCACAAGAATACATTTTTTTGAAATTTTATTTGCAATCCAAAAATGAAACGTAATATAAAATTGGATGACAAACAATCGAGATTTGAGTATTTTTGTATTGAATCATTTACATCCATTGACATCTCAGATCCACAGAGTTCAGAGACACCCTTTTGACAAAGAATTATTTTCTGTCATCTTCAACCCAGACTCAAAGTCCTGATGCCTAAAACAAATCAACCATCGGTTTGTAGTTAGTTATTAGGATAAATAAAAATTACTAGTTAAATTAGTTTTACTAAAAAAATCAATATAAGTCTGTTCTAAGAAAAATTGTATTTTTCTTGTGATATTTTACATGGTAAATAATAGAGACAATATTGTAAAACAGAACACCTTATGTATCCATTTTTTCAAATACAAGAAAACTTATCGAGTATGTACGTTTAAAAACCTAATATATAAGATTAAAATATGTACGTACATATATTTACTATTTATTTTTAAAACTGAATTATAGTTCTAGGAATACATGTGCATCACCTTTAGTGTGAAGGAGTAAGTTTTCTTTTACCCCAGTGAGTAAAATGCATGAGGTTACGTTTTCCACAGTCCTGTTTTTCATTGCTGATGGAGCTACAAGAGTGTTTCTGACATTTCGTAATGGAAAAGTGCCTTTATTCACCGCAAGGTTTCTCACCTGATTTCACAGATCGTGCTTTGTGAGTTCATCCGTTGAGAGGACAACAAACATAATTTACCGAAACCCATCACACCATAATACTTGTATCTATTAAAAATATATTATATCAACCCCATCTGAGATTTGAAGAGTTTTCGATCTATATGAACACCAAAATGGTGATTAAGACTTAATTAATATTACTTATTTTGTATTTCAAGGAAATAAAAATATATGAAATTGATATTTTTTTGGAATAATCATTTTGTAATGCACATTAGGCCGATACTGGTTCCGTATAAAATATGAAGGGAGGTGAGGGACTACTAATATTTTAACATGACTTTAAATGATTGCAAGAGGACAAAGTTCTTTGTTAAGTTTATATACAACGGCGCTGACAGTGATTCTGATACATACCTGTCATGTTGTATTTGCCGTCAGATACTATTGCAGGCGTTTCACTGGAGATTACAATATGACAGTTCTTTGTTAAGTTTATATACAACGGCGCTGACAGTGATTCTGATACATACCTGTCATGTTGTATTTGCCGTCAGATACTATTGCAGGCGTTTCAATGGAGATTACAATATGACAGTTCTTTGTTAAGTTTATATACAACGGCGCTGACAGTGATTCAGATACATACCTATCATGTTGTATTTGCCGTCAGATACTATTGCAGGCGTTTCACTGGAGATTACAATATGACAGTTATTTATTCAGTTTATATACAATGGCGCTGACAGTGATTCAGATACATACCTGTCATGTTGTATTTGCCGTCAGATACTATTGCAGGCGTTTCAATGGAGATTACAATATTACAGTTCTTTGTTAACTTTATATACAACGGCGCTGACAGTGATTCAGATACATACCTGTCATGCTGTATTTGCCGTCAGATACTATTGCAGGCGTTTCAATGGAGATTACAATATTACAGTTCTTTGTTAAGTTTATATACAACGGTGCTGACAGTGATTCAGATACATACCTGTCATGCTGTATTTGCCGTCAGATACTATTGCAGGCGTTTCAATGGAGATTACAATATGACAGTTCTTTGTTAAGTTTATATACAACGGTGCTGACAGTGATTCTGATACATACCTATCATGTTGTATTTGCCTTCAGATACTATTGCAGGCGTTTCAATGGAGATTACAATATTACAGTTCTTTGTTAACTTTATATACAACGGCACTGACAGTGATTCAGATACATACCTATCATGTTGTATTTGCCGTCAGATACTATTGCAGGCGTTTCAATGGAGATTACAATATTACAGTTCTTTATTAACTTTATATACAACGGCGCTGACAGTGATTCTGATACATACCTGTCATGTAGTATTTGCCGTCAAATACTATTGCAGGCGTTTCAATGGAGATTACAATATGACAGTTCTTTGTTAAGTTTATACACAACGGCGCTGACAGTGATTCAGATACATACCTGTCATGTTGTATTTGCCGTCAGATACTATTGCAGGCGTTTCAATGGAGATTACAATATGACAGTTCTTTGTTAAGTTTATATACAACGGCACTGACAGTGATTCTGATACATACCTATCATGTTGTATTTGCCGTCAGATACTATTAAGAATAAGAATAAGAATAAATTTATTCCAACAAAAAATACACATTTACACATACATACACATAATAATTAAAATTATTGCAGGCGTTTCAATGGAGATTACAATATGACAGTTCTTTGTTAAGTTTTAATACAACGGCGCTGACAGTGATTCAGATACATACCTATCATGTTGTATTTGCCATCAGATACTATTGCAGTATCTGATGGCAAATACTAAGTTGCGTTGATACTAACGATGGCATTTCATAGAATATTATAATAGGAGGCAGATATTTCTGCATTATATAGAACAACACTGACCATTATACATATCTGCCGGCCAAAGGAATTTCATGTGCAATATCTTAGAAATAATTGGAATAACTTTTAGAAAGGATAAAAACCTTTATGCACTCCTGAAGAAGCTAGCCAGAGGTATCAGTGTAAAGTTCAAGAGTGATGATATTTCAGTAGTACACAAACTAGCACTCACAATGAGTATCCTAACCCAGTCATTTTTGACAAGGAATTGCAGATCAGTGGGTATGACTGAAGTGTATGAATACCACAAGTGATTGACTATAGCTGCTCTCAGTAAATATCGGCCTTCGACGTGGATCTTCATGAACGACGACCTGACTCACCCCTTGGATTGATGAGGCTTTTTGTCAGGGAGAAGAGGGTAACGCGTTGGCACTGGTGTTAACGGGCAATGGCAGGGAGTTGGTGACGAAGTGTTTGGCACCCGACATCCCAGCATCACTGCTTCAGACTATAGAAGATCTGAAAGCCATGTGTAGAAGTTGAAAAAAGATAAGATTGTTTTACTTAAAGGTGTTTTGATTTTCATATTCACAACTTAGTTTATATTTTATAAAACTGGTTATGCAGTATTTGTGACTTTTTATATTAGTAACCTCTAAAATTGTAAAAAAAAATATTATAATTGCAGAAAATAATCTTTTAGAATTTAGAAGAGTCATTATTCTACCTACGGATCAATATTGCTGGCGTTCTGAAAACTTGTTGATATAAATATCCTAACCTCAGAGACTGTAAAGAGAAGAGCCACCTTTTTGTAGTACTATAGATTGATTCATGTACCCTGCATGGAACATATCCCTCCATACACCCTCTTAACGTAGTGGAATTTCCATGTCAGCAATTGGTTAGAGCTTTGGGGTGTATCTTCTGCGAGCTAATAATAAATTATTCAAACAGTTTTGATTATATTACTTGATATCGTATTGACTCAATATACACATAACGGACTTTTACAAGGGGATTTCACACTGTCATGCATAAAGTTATGTTAATAATTATTTATAATAAAAAAAACCCCTGAAGTAATTAATTTTTACGTTAATTCATTTGATGTAGAAGTTAAAGTTAAAGATCGTCTTATTTTACCAGGCGAAGTTAGGGCTAAGAAGTCCTCTCTAACACATAACATGGGGACCAACGTCTTAAGGGTGACTTCCGAACCACCACCAGTAACTGCGCAGGCAGGCTGGTGGTTTATATATTAAGACATATTAAAAGATTTCTATTAGTATATTAAATAAATATCATAAATCATTCTGCATAAAATCATATAAGAAGGAGGTTGGGTTAGGTTAGGTTAGGTTAGGTTAGGTTAGGTTAGGTTATAAGCAATACTAACCTAGAACTTTTAGATAATAGTTACAAACATGTATTTTGAATGGTAAAAATAACATTAAATTAATTTTAAATATTCAAATTTATTACTTTTTACCCTATTTATAACTCTGTGTGACTGGTCCTACACTCCTTGGCTGCAAGAATAAGTGTGTTTATATGTCTTATTTCACATATGCTTTTATAAAACTATATCATTATATTAATGTAGGCTTTAAGTAAGCCAGTATTATATTTTAAATCAAGTAACGGCAAATGCCTCATGACATAGTAATAAGAAGTGTTGTAATGGATGTAAACTAGTTAACTATTCCCTTAGTTTAGTTGAAATGTCCCCTAGTAACATACCCTTAGTATTATTGCCACGTGTGAAAAGGGGGAGAAAAGGCATGCATGATCAGGAAATGTAGTATCTATACAGGAAGGGCTGTGTAATCGTCACCATATACAAGTAGGGGTGATGGGTACGCTGGTAGGTAAGACATAACTTATAGGTTAAGGTATAAAGTATGAAATAGCTGTTATGATCGGGCCTGAAATTAACAGACTTGCGTGTTATATATCCATCACGAGCGTAACTAACCTGTTTTGTTAGATCTACATTGTTAGATAGGTTAGATTAGGTTATAAATAAAATCCCAGGTTGAACATAATCAATAAGCACACGTAAAAATACTTTTTTATTGTTAAGAAAATTAATATAAACATATATTGGATTGCATTCATATCTATGTATAAATTTCTGTAAAAAAGTGGATATTTAATTGTTAATGTTGTTAAATATATAAAAAACATAATTTTAATTGCATTCAATAAACTCTGTGTGTCAAGAAATACTAAATTTAACAAGAAATGTTGGAGATATTTTGAAATCCATTAAAATTATATCTATTACATTTATTTGTTGCTCGATGTGTAAAATCTGAGATGGATATTGAATATTCATCCTTCCATAGTAAACACATCGTGGTTTGCTATTTACATCACGTTCGGGTCACTGAGAAAATAGCACCTAAAAAGGAATGCTTAAGGATGTTCTCTGAGGCATGTAATAGAGTTCTGGCCAAGGCTTGAATATTCCCAATAAGTTGGTCTACAATGGGAAGCCATTCACAACGACGGCTTTGTGGTGCGTGACCTATACTTTTATTTCTTTGAGTAATCTGAAACATCATATATATATGTATATATAATTAAATATAAATAACAAATACATGTTACTCTTAAGCCACAAAGTATCTCAGTTAATTTTAATAAAATATTGTATATTACATAATATCATTTTTACTAAACATATAAATAAATAGGTTTAAGAGATTTCTACACCTGCCACCATATTGGATTTTACTCCCCATATGGCCAATGATAACCATTTAAACTGGACGTTTTTTTTTGGAAAGAGAATACATTTGCCTGGTGACCCCTGAGACTTATTTTTTCTAAATATTTATTGTTTGTGTGCTAATAAATATTGATCTAGTTTAATATTTTAAAAACATAAACCAAAACGGTCATACGAATCTGTCTGAGGGGGCACTAGTCACAGTGTTGTAAAAAGAATGTTAAAATTTGAAACATATATGTTTAAATTGGAAGCGATTTCTAGTGAAATCATGTTCAACTTAAAAACCTGAAAGTTAGCTAGATTACCGATAACTAGCGCTACCTGGTAGCCAAGCAGAAAAATGAAATGAAAATTGTCTTTATTAGGCGGAGTTAGGACTATTAAGTCCTCTCTTCCACTCAAGGAGAGTCAACTGCCACGAGATTTAAAATCACACAATGGTTTTCGGAATTAATGGACAAATGACAACTGGTCTTCTGAAAGTTTTTGGTTGGAGGCTCGAGTGCCACAAAATTATTCACGAGAGAAGAATAAAAGTGTATTACAGCGGATAAGTGTATTATAGCGGATAAGTGTATTACAGCGGATAAGTGTATTATAGCGGTTAAGTATATTACAGCGGATAAGTGTATTACAGCGGATAAGTGTATTATAGCGGTTAAGTATATTACAGCGGATAAGTGTATTACAGCGGATAAGTGTATTATAGCGGTTAAGTATATTACAGCGGATAAGTGTATTACAGCAGATAAGTGTATTACAGCGGATAAGTGCATTATAGCGGTTAAGTATATTACAGCGGATAAGTGTATTACAGCGGATAAGTGTATTATAGCGGTTAAGTATATTACAGCGGATAAGTGTATTACAGCGGATAAGTGTATTATAGCGGTTAAGTATATTACAGCGGATAAGTGTATTACAGCGGATAAGTGTATTATAGCGGTTAAATATATTACAGCGGATAAGTGTATTACAGCGGATAAGTGTATTACAGCGGATAAGTGTATTATAGCGGTTAAGTATATTACAGCGGATAAGTGTATTACAGCGGATAAGTGTATTATAGCGGTTAAGTATATTACAGCGGATAAGTGTATTACAGCGGATAAGTGTATTATAGCGGTTAAGTATGTTACAGCGGATAAGTGTATTACAGCGGATAAGTGTATTACAGCGGATAAGTATATTACAGCGGATAAGTGTATTACAGCGGATAAGTGTATTATAGCGGTTAAGTATATTACAGCGGATAAGTGTATTACAGCGGATAAGTGTATTATAGCGGTTAAGTATATTACAGCGGATAAGTGTATTACAGCGGATAAGTGTATTATAGCGGTTAAGTATATTACAGCGGATAAGTGTATTACAGCGGATAAGTGTATTATAGCGGTTAAGTATATTACAGCGGATAAGTATATTACAGCGGATAAGTGTATTACAGCGGATAAGTGTATTACAGTGGTTAAGTATATTACAGCGGATAAGTGTATTATAGCGGTTAAGTATATTACAGCGGATAAGTATATTACAGCGGATAAGTGTATTACAGCGGATAAGTGTATTATAGCGGTTAAGTATATTACAGCGGATAAGTGTATTACAGCGGATAAGTGTATTATAGCGGTTAATTATATTACAGCGGATAAGTGTATTACAGCGGATAAGGGTATTATAGCGGTTAAGTATATTACAGCGGATAAGTGTATTACAGCGGATAAGTGTATTATAGCGGTTAAGTATATTACAGCGGATAAGTGTATTACAGCGGATAAGTGTATTATAGCGGTTAAGTATATTACAGCGGATAAGTGTATTACAGCGGATAAGTGTATTATAGCGGTTAAGTATATTACAGCGGATAAGTGTATTACAGCGGATAAGTGTATTATAGCGGTTAAGTATATTACAGCGGATAAGTGTATTACAGCGGATAAGTGTATAACAGTGGATAAGTGTATTACAGTGGATAAGTGTATAAGAGTGGATAAGTGTATTACAGCGGATAAATTTATTACAGCGGATAAGAGTGTTATAGTGGATAAGTGTATTACAGCGGATAAGTATATTACAGCGGATAAATATATTACAGCGGATAAATGTAATACAGTGGATAAGTGTATTACAGTAGATAAAGTATTACAGCGGATAAGATTGATACAGTGGATAAATGTACTACAGCGGATAAGTATATTACAGCAGATAAGTGTATTACAGCGGATAAGTGTATTACAGTGGATAAGTGTATTACAGCAGATAAGTGTATTACAGCGGATAAGTGTATTACAGCGGATAAGTGTATTACAGCGGATAAGTGTATAACAGTGGATAAGTGTATTACAGCGGATAAATTTATTACAGCGGATAAGAGTGTTATAGTGGATAAGTGTATTACAGCGGATAAGTATATTACAGCGGATAAATATATTACAGCGGATAAATGTAATACAGTGGATAAGTGTATTACAGTAGATAAAGTATTACAGCGGATAAGATTGATACAGTGGATAAATGTACTACAGTGGATAAGTATATTACAGCAGATAAGTGTATTACAGCGGATAAGTGTATTCAGTACACCAAAATAGAAATTTCTTTAAATACTTGCACCTTTTTTAATTCGTCTCCTTACTTTCAATTATTGTAAATTACAAATTCTCGTGAAATACTGTTTATATTCAATTTATAATTTACTTGATGATTTTAGATTTTAGCTTATTTCTTTAATAATTAAAACACCATGGAGACACAATTTCATTCCATTTAGCTTTTCAATTTCAAAGTTAAGGCAAATAATGAGAGTTATAAATTTATGCACCACGCTTAAACGAGTTTTAATATTATCAAAACTTTACTAATTTCTAATCAGAGAAAGCGCAATTAACTGAACTTAGTCTTTCTTAACTTTTATTTGTTTATTATTTAGGGAAAGATAGAGTCATGAATTATGTAGGTATTAATCAGAGAAAAGTAAAATAATTTTGAAACTGTATAGTAGTTTAACAGTTTGCTTTATTAATAAATTATAGTATTCTAACGAACAAATTCTTTAAATATACTTTGAATTGGCAGACTTACATATAGTTTTATAATTTATTGTATCTAACATAATATTGATAGGTATCACCATTATATACATACAAAATAATGTAAAAGGACATTGTTCGATGATAGGGAAGGGAAGGGAAGGGAAGAAAAGGGAATTGAAGGGAATAGAGTTCCAGTTATAAAATAATGTCTCATAGGAACTCTACTATACTTTATTTACTGAGCGCGCCTGGTGGCCTTTGAGTGTAGCTCTGACGCGCGGTGTTGTCAAGAGTACTGCTTTAGATATACAATATACGCAAATTACTTGTTGAGATATAAATCCACTCGAAGAGGCATTTTTAATTGATTAAAACAACAATGCAATGAAATCAGTAAATAATTCGATAAGAACAATCTATAAGCAACAAGAAACTATAACGAGAAGTCTATGAAATTAACATGATTACTAAAATTCACTATACCAAAACAAATATGTAAAAAAATAAGTGCACTCAATGAACTGAAACGTGGCAACAATGTAAGAAGTAAAGGCGTTAATATGGTTGCGACTAACTTATATCGTCACGACATTGGGTGTAGCATTCCAAATTTCCTCGTAGTTCCAGTATTTGTTGTTAGATCGCTCTGAAGTCAAGTCGGGGCATTTATTAATTAAACATAGAAGACTTTGTAAAAGAACTACAACACTACGATGCAGTTCTCTTTACTTCAAACATCCACACTCACATTATGTTCTGTCGAGACGAAACTTTCATTATGTTTTTCAAACAGCTGATTTAGGCCTTAGGATGTAAGGGAGGTCATCATCATAGTGCCATCATCATAATATATAAATACATGCGATTTTAGAGTTCTAAAACAAATACAGGAAAGGCTTTGGCGTGTGGATCATTATAAGCCACATTGTAATAAGGACTGTACACAAAGGGTTAAATATTCTTTTGTTTGAAAAGGGTTTGGTTTGAGTAACATGGATTAAAAATATCTGGAAACTCAATAAGAAAGTAATACCCGTAAAAAAAAGTCGGGATTAAAAACTATTTAATTTAATTGAAATTTTTGAAATTATGGTAACGTATAATATACTAATTTAAATACTAATTATGGTGACGAACCTCTCTTCCACCCTTCATTATGTTACTATGCACACGTACAATATTTGTTTAGTATAATATAACTACATTTACTATTTTTATATTCATATTATATTTTAGTGTTGTAATTCGTTTTACAAAAATACATTAAACAAGGTATATATTTTTTGTACTTCACCTGAAGATTCTACTATAATACCGAAATATGTCGTGAAGAAATAAATTAATGACATCAAATATGAAATTCTGACAGATTATTGTCAATATTTTTAAATACTCCAAGGCTATTCTTTGTGAACCTTTAATTATTTTCATCGGATCTCAGATAATAATATTGTATTCTAAAATATATTTTTTTTAAAGATTTAACAAAACAATATATTCCTTTTTATTATATTAAAATAATATTACTTACTATTTGACAACAAACGTTTCGTAAAACATTATGTAACAAAACAAGGTAACACAAATTCACTTAAGATCAATTTTAATATCTATAGTTATATGTTAAATTCATTGTTACTAAACTAATTTAAAATGCACATAACATTAGAGGGCAGTACACAAAAAATGAGAATAAATTAAACAAAGTTTTATATATAGATTTTGTATTATTTATGTATCTATAAATAATATTTAAACAGTTTTTCATTTGTCGTTTGAAAATTATTTATTAGCATTGGATTTTTTATGATATGTAGATAATATTTAGAGATTTCCAATGCTTTGAGTGTTTAAGAAAACAAAGCATGATGTTGTTATTCGACAGGTATAACAAACTTCTGCCGTCTTCAGGCGTACTTACTAACTAAGCCTAAAATAATTTTTTATTTTTCTTAACCCGTAATAAATCAAAAAAAGACTTAATACTACATGCTAGATACTAAAGATTACTGTTGAAAGTCAAAATTTGTAAAAAAAATGTGTGATAGTTTAAAGAACTTTTGACTTTCAACAGTAATCTTTAGTATCTAGCATGTAGTATTAAGTCTTTTCTGATTGAGTATGGGTTAAAGAAAAAAAATATTTTAGATGTAGGCTAAGTTAGTAAGTACACCTGAAGACGGCAGGAGTTAATTATAATGATCGAAACCTTTTGTTTGTATCTTAAACACCCAAAGCATTGGAAATATCCAAATATTACTTACATATCAGATTTTCATTATTATTTTACATAAAATCATTTATTATTTAACTTTTTGTAAGGTCAAAATGCACAATAGTTTGATTTGTGTGCGGGTCTTTTAAATAAATTTTCCTTTAGCACATTATAAAAGTAATAAACTAAAATGTACTCTAAATTAACAAAATACAGATTTATGTATTTACATAATTCTAGCAGCAACATTAGTCATTAATTATTTTCTGTACAAAAGACCATTTGGACAACAAATCTCATCTCCATCATGCTTAAGTATCTCAGCAGAGTCATTCCTTTCCTGTTCACTATGTACAAATGAAGTTAGAGAGTGTAACACCATCGGGTATTGAATACTGTACAGGTATAAAATGAGATTAATAAAACTTTTTCACAAACCGATAACGGGTTGATTAAAATTTACGAGAACAGTTTAAGCTTATGTGACATCAAAACTGACTTAATTTATGCTTCCAAATTTAAGGGTGGCCATTAAAAATACGTACAATGATACTATGTTATATCCTTTAAGAATGTCGTTCTTAGTTTAATAATACGAACTACTGAGACAAATAAATGTAAGAGCATGATATTGTACAACACTTCAACATCACTCATATTATGATGGGTAAAATTGCAACTTGCAAATATTTATTAAATAAAAAATAATAAAAATAACAAACAATATTTTGACCTGTAAATTATTGTAATTTAACTACTTTTTCCTATTTCGTAAGCTTAAGCGGCTGGAGTCATTATTAACAACTAGTTCTTCCGGTGTTAACCGCGTCAACGGACTATTTACAATATATACAGTTCCAGACGTTTCGCCCATGCTAGGATGTGGCATCCTCAGTGGTTAGGCTGAGACTGACCACTGAGGATGCCACATCGTAGCATGGGCGAAACGTCTGGAACTGTATATATTGTAAATAGTCCGTTGACGCGGTTGACACCGGAAGAACTAGTTGTTAATAACTACTTTTTCTCTTTATTTTCCAACTCTCTGTATTTATATTCGTATATATTTATATTAAAGGATACTGTTCAGCAGATTGGAAGCGTGGAAATAGCAACTCTTCACTTTCCAAACTCTTTGTTTCTTTTCTCCACAACAGAAAGGGAAGTATTGAGTTAAATACAGTTACTAAGATCAAAAACTTCGTCTGGTCCAGATGGTATCTCTCCTAAACTCTTGAAACAGGTTGATGACCTTGTTTCCCATCCTCTGACTAATCTAATAAATGTATCTTTTGAACAGGGTCTTTTTCCTAACAAACTTAAATGTGCTGTTGTGCGACCATTGCACAAGAAAGGCAATTTTTCTGACTGTAACAAGTTTAGGCTCGTCTCCCTTACATCAAATATTTCAAAGGTATTTGAAAGGATTTTCCTCAGTAGGCTTCTTAGTTTCTGTAACAAGAACTGTATTATGTCTGAGTGTCAATATGGATTTACAAAAGGCATTCCACCACAGATGCCATCCGTTCAATGTTGGAGACAGTGGTGCAGGCTCTAGACAGAGGTGGCTATGCTGCTGGTCTTTTCTTCGACCTTTCAAAGGCCTTTGATCCAGTTAACCATCAGTTGCAGCTTCAGGAACTTCATTACATAGGACTTAGAGGAAATAACTACGAGTGGGTAGAGTCATATCTACGGAGTCGAACTCAAATGGTGCAAATACCATATATAGATGCCCAACAGTGTGAACGTTGGCTGATTCATCCTAGACAGAAGTCTCGTGCGGGGTGCTCCAAGGCTCAATACTGGGTCCGATTATTTTTCTCCTCTTTGCCAACGATGCTTCTCAGGGTATAAGAAATGCCACTGTTCGTCAATATGTAGACGATACGTCCCTAGGTGTTGTGGCTGATAATATGACAAATTTGGAGATAATAATTTTTGAGGAAACTAATTCCTTGCTTCAGTGGTTTGATAAAAATATTCTGAAAATAAATCCGGATAGAACTCAAATAATCGAATTCAAGATACGAAACAAAATGAGGAAGAATGGTTTGTCATGTCTAATTGGTGACGTGGACATTGACTGGTAAAGTGTGACTAAATTTTTAGGAGTGTTCATTGATGACAGACTGACATTTGAATATCACATTGAGGCAGTGTGTAGGAAACTTAGTTCAGGCATTTTCATTCTGAAACGCTTGTCAACATTCATGGACCGAAAAGTGTTGCTAGTGGCCTATTACGGTACGATTTTTACTTTCCTGCAGTAGGACCAATTTAATTTTTAGATTACAAAAGAAAGCCATAAGGATAATATTTAAAAAAAAAACCGAGCAATTTTTCCTGCAAACCCCTTTTTAAAGAACACAGAATTTTGACTTTTTCATCAATTTACATCCTTGACTGCATTACTTTTTTCCATAGCAAAAATAGAACTTTTGAATTAAACAGATCACAGTTTCCATTTACCTTTCGAAAGTACCAAGCAGTAATTCCCCAACAAGATTTCTTTTTTCCAAAATCATCTTACTTTCAATTCAATTCTTTAACTTATTACCAAATACCATTTTAATTAATTGCTGATACACACAGATTTAAGAAAAAATTCAAAGACCTCCTTGTGTGTCGTGGCTATTACAGTATGAGGGATTACCTTACAGATAACATGCAAGATGTTTAGTGTTTATTTTTGATAAGATGGAGTTACAGATAAGTTACTATTATGATAAGATTTGACTAGATTATAAGATGGTGAGATCAATTGATACTACCTGTAGGTAGACATTTCCTTTGGTTAATAGTATTTTGTATTGAGGATTGTACAGTTTATATATATGACGCTATTATAAGATAGTGAGATCAATTAATACTACTTGTAGGTAGACAGTTCTTTAGATTAATATTATTTTGTATTGAGGATTGTACAGTTTATATATATGACGCTATTATAAGATAGTGAGATCAATTGATACTACCTTTGGTAGACATTTCCTTTGGTTAATAGTATTTTGTATTGAGGATTGTACAGTTTATATATATGACGCTATTATAAGATGGTGAGATCAATTAATACTACTTGTGTGTAGACAGTTCTTTTGATTAATAGTATTTTGTATTGAGGATTGTACAGTTTATATATATGACGCTATTATAAGATAGTGAGATCAATTAATACTACTTGTAGGTAGAAAGTTCCTTTGATTAATAGTATTTTGTATTGAGGATTGTACAGTTTATATATATGACGCTATTATAAGATAGTGAGATCAATTGATACTACTTGTAGGTAGACAGTTCCTTTGATTAATAGTATTTTGTATTGAGGATTGTACAGTTTATATATATGATGCTATTATAAGATAGTGAGATCAATTGATACTACTTGTAGGTAGACAGTTCCTTTGAATAATAGTATTTTGTATTGAGGATTGTACAGATTATATATATGATGCTATTATAAGATAGTGAGATCAATTAATACTACTTGTAGGTAGACAGTTCCTTTGATTAATAGTATTTTGTATTGAGGATTGTACAGTTTATATATATGATGCTATTATAAGATAGTGAGATCAATTATTACTACTTGTAAGTAGACAGTTCCTTTGATTAATAGTATTTTGTATTGAGGATTGTACAGTTTATATATATGATGCTATTATAAGATAGTGAGATCAATTAATACTACTTGTAGGTAGACAGTTCCTTTGATTAATAGTATTTTGTATTGAGGATTGTACAGTTTATATATATGACGCTATTATAAGATGGCGAGATCAATTAATACTACTTGTAAGTAGACAGTTCTTTTGATTAATAGTATTTTGTATTGAAGATTGTACAGTTTATATATATATGATGCTATTATAAGATGGTGAGATCAATTAATACTACTTGTAGGTAGACAGTTCTTTTGATTAATAGTATTTTGTATTGATGATTGTACAGTTTATATATATGACGCTATTATAAGATAGTGAGATCAATTAATACTACTTGTAGGTAGACAGTTCCTTTGATTAATAGTATTTTGTATTGAGGATTGTACAGTTTACATATATGACGCTATTATAAGATGGTGAGATCAATTAATACTACTTGTAAGTAGACAGTTCTTTTGATTAATAGTATTTTGTATTGAGGATTGTACAGTTTATATATATGATGCTATTATAAGATGGTGAGATCAATTAATACTACTTGTAGGTAGACAGTTCCTTTGATTAATAGTATTTTGTATTGAGGATTGTACAGTTTATATATATGACGCTATTATACGATAGTGAGATCAATTAATACTACTTGTAGGTAGACAGTTCCTTTGATTAATAGTATTTTGTATTGAGGATTGTACAGTTTTTATATATGACGCTATTATAAGATAGTGAGATCAATTAATACTACTTGTAAGTAGACAGTTCCTTTGATTAATAGTATTTTGTATTGAGGATTGTACAGTTTATATATATGATGCTATTATAAGATAGTGAGATCAATTAATACTACTTGTAGGTAGACAGTTCCTTTGATTAATAGTATTTTGTATTGAGGATTGTACAGTTTATATATATGACACTATTATAAGATAGTGAGATCAATTAATACTACTTGTAGGTAGACAGTTCCTTTGATTAATAGTATTTTGTATTGAGGATTGTACAGTTTATATATATGACGCTATTATAAGATGGTGAGATCTATTAATACTACTTGTAGGTAGACAGTTCCTTTGATTAATAGTATTTTGTTTTGAGGATTGTACAGTTTATATATTATATGACGCTATTATGCAACTCTGTATGTTGTCAACCAATAAAGATACTGTATTTTGATTTGATTTAAGTTAATTTGACAATTACCATCATAGTTAATTATTAAGATTGTTGAGGTGAGATATTGTTAATAGTTTAACACAACAATATATACAATTATCTGCATATTGTTAACACTTGAGTTAACATTAAAGGAATTTATTATTATGACTTATATACAACTTGATAAATAACTTATATTTTCAATAAAATACAAAATTAATGTTTGTAATTAACATATTGCCATAGTGAAGATCTATTATTATAAAAATATCCATGCATTATTATACCACTTATTACACAATTTGGATGTATAAACCAATAATTATTTCACATACAAGAGGGAGAGGAGGGCGAGTCCAATAGTAAGTTTGAGAGGTGTAACAATACACTTCCTGTCTCATTGTTTGGCGCAACTGAACCATTATAACAGTAACTTTTGCCAGCCATTTTAATACAGGTTTTACAACTCTAAATGTGACTATAAAGGAGATAGCAGTAGGGCTAAGAATGTCAAAGTCAACAGTTAATATTTGGACAGGAAGCGGATGAAGTGCTGTTGATATTCCGAAAGAAACACGTCATGTAACTTTGCTTGACCTTAAAATGTGTATCTAGAAACAACAGACACCATTTCGTCTATATACCATTTACCTTGGATACACAACAACTATTTACTTGTAGAGGGTTTTATATAGATTTATCTTTATTATTTACTAACATACATCTTTTATTTATTTATTTATTCCATTCCAACGGTCAAAGACCAAATTACAAACATGTTACATAATACATATGAAATAACACTTACTTATAACACTACTTATAATTAAAGGACCAAGCCAAACATGCAAGTGGACTTTTAATATTAGGCATGATAATTAATAATAAGTGAAACTGTGTAACTAATGATAAGTAGTACTAATAGTGATGTATACAAATAACAGTGAAAATAAACTATCTATAATAATAACAATTCCAAAAAATTTAATGATTACAGTGTAAAAGCTATTAATAATAAATAATAACAATGCCACAAACCATAGATGAATAACAAGTGTATAGCTATAAAGGCAGGGGGGGGGCAGTGAGCACACGTCTTCTAATAAATTTTGGACTGTCATTGAAAATATCGAACGTGTGACAGAAACTATTCCCGAGCCTCATCATTCTGGCGAGCGGACCATGGAATTCATAGGAGCGTTGGTAGTGGCGCCTGCTGAATAAATCACGTGACCGGATTCTAGCTGTTGGAGTACGGAAGTCCACTTGTGACAGAAGCACCGGGCAATCAAGCTGTCCATTTTCCAGTTTGGTCAAGAACAGAATATCAGCGACGCAACGTCTCACTTGAAGATCAGGGAGAATAAGCTCAGCCTGCAGCTTGTTTATTTCTTTCGGTAAAATAAGACATTTTTATTGGGTTAAATGTTGAAGGAATGAGACAATTTTAGGTATTTATTAACAATAAAACAGATTTTTACCAAATAATTGTCAGTCTCCATTTGTTTCAAAGCTACTTATAGCTCATTACATAGAGTAATGTTATGCTGATCCACATGTCGACCGATATTTGTGATCGGCATATTTTGAAAAATAAGTAAATCAAATTAAATTTAATTGACTGCTTGACATCAATTTTGAATACAGTAAAAATAATTAGAATATACCACATTTCATAATAACTCTAATTTAAGGTGTTTATACTTTATATCAGTATACTCTATCTTAAAACAAATTAGGTAATTAACTAGAATCTACATTTTCCGGTGACAACTGTGTCAAGGTACTAACTGCAATATTTACAACATAACCAGACGTTTCGCCCATACTGTTATGTGGCATCCTCAGTGTTTTTTCTGAGACTGAGATCGCCAAACGACCCTCCAGCTTTTATAACAGGTGGTGGGGTGGGGACTGGTTTGGCAGGTATGCTGGAGAGGGGGTGGATCACGACCAACGTCACCTACCGTCATTGGCCGAAGAAAATCAATATGGCTGACCCTTCCATTTTATTTCAATTTACCTAAAATGGGTTCCCATGTATTTGGAAGCCGTATACTATCAGTATTTCTTCTTTTATATATTTCTATAACTTACCCTACGATTCTCAGGATGCTGGCAAGGACTTCAATTTTGTCAAATAAAATTCCATGATTATTTTTTGTACTATATTTTCAGGAACTGCAGACTTTTCCGTATTTCATTTTTAGTATGCCTTACATGTCCCTTAATCCTTGTAGAAATTAACCTCTTGGGTTCAACTATGTAGACTGTCCCGAAACTACAAGGTATTTCATATAATCCAGGCATAGCTAATAGAATTTTATCTTTGACTAGCCTCAGAAAATTCTTCAATTTATTCGGTGGCTTATAAATGGTTTTTATATTTTCTTTATTTAATATCCTGCCAATCTTTTCCGTTGTTCCCTTTATGTAAAGTAGATATGCCTTTTTTTAGATATCCTTATCTTGTCTTGTATCTATTCTATTTTTTTTGTTCTTACCTCTTAAGCTGTTTTCCAATAGTATTATTGATTTCTCTAACTGAATATCCATTCTGTTTTAATGTTGAATGTAATATTTGTCTTTCTTCCTTCCAACTACTTGGGTCCGAACTGTGAATGGCTCGCGTAAATAATGTGTTTAAGACTGCATTCTTCTGTACCGGATGATGATTAGAAGCAGTATTTTAATACATATTGGTATATGTAGGTTTCCTGTATACAGAGTGGCCTTCGTCCATCTCTTCTTCTTACAGTAAAAACGTCAGGGAAAGGCAGTCTTCCGTTATTCTTGATTTTCATTGTGAACTTGATATTAGTGTGAATAGAATTAATATCTAACTATTAACCACTGAGGATGCCACATCACAGTATGGGTGAAATGTCTGGGTATCTTATAAATATTATAGATAGTACCTTGACGTGGTTGTCACCCGAAAATGTAGATTCTAGTTATGACACCGGCCACTTAAGCATAAGTTCTAAGATTAAATTAGGTAATTAATCATAATTCATTAGTAAACCAGTATATTTAAATATTTCGAATTGTACAAATTACTCAACAAGACCCAAATAGCAAAAATTAGTTTTCATAAAAAGTACCCTTTTACATGATTTAAGAGACCTAAAACATTCTTATGAGACAATGTAATATTAAATAATATCTATTATATTGTCTATTAAAATATTATTTACAGTGACTCTTTAATATCCTGAGTGAACATAAGTTAGAGCGCAGCTGAAGATTATTTTGGGTTTTTATTGATTTGAGTATAACGTTTGAGTATTTAAATAATTCATAAAATCACTATCGATTATGTGACATTATCTCAATGAAACGACGTACAAAATAAAAATTACAATGTAGGTTCCTAGCATGACAGATATTAAGAGAATATCAATATTGTTACGTTAATTAATTAATCAATAAACCAGTCTGGCTACTTATTTCATCGTTATGCAAAAAAACGAATTAAAACTCCTAACAATCCCATAACCCTCCCCTTTAGTCCTAGCTCTAATAGGGGAACCGAGCCTCAGGTATAGGGCGGGTCGCAGGTGGCGGATGGCGAACGCACCATCAGATATGGTGGACAGCTGCGAATAAGGGGTAACCCGAATAAGCAGTCCCGGACCGAGGCGGCAGCACCAGAGGGCGTGGGAGGGTGATCTGTGGCAGGGTCACAATCAGCAAATCCACATGAGCCCGATGATAGTGCTGTGTCATGGCGAGGAAGTGCCGCCATTAAATAAGCACTGCCCGTACTGCCTTGTACGACAGGGTTTGAGTACCCAAAGGCTAGGAGAAGGATACTCCGATGTAACACCGAGGTCAGGTTAGGATCTTGGAGCTGCAGTGAAAGTCACTAACCTAGGAGAAGGTGACTCCGAAATCAAAACCCTGGTCCCCCAGGTTGGGGGTTGGGCGTTGGGCCGACAACCCTACCCTGGAAAAATCATTTGTTCAGCAACGCCAACAAAATGCCTCGGACCATGATGGAACAACTGGGAAATGACCCCTGCTCAGAAATAAGGACTTGAGACTTGGAACTTGGAACGTAAGGACCCTGGCTGTGCCTGGAAAAATAAATATTTTGAGTGAAGAGCTAAAAGAATATAACATTGATATAGCAGCCTTACAAGAGACAAAGTGGCCATTTTGTGGCAAACTTAATACAGAAAGTTACCAAATATTATATAGCGGCTGTGACGATGGCAGACACTACGCAGGCGTAGGTTTCGCCATAAGAAGACAGTTACTAGAATCTGTGACATGTTATAAAGCTATAAATGAAAGAATTTGTTACATTAGGTTAAGAGGAAAATTTAATAATTTATCTGTGATTAGTTACTATGCGCCAACGGAAGAAAGCAATGATGAAGATAAAGACATTTTTTATACACAATTAGAAGAATTAGTTACCGATATTTCAGAGTATGATACGCTTATAATGTTAGGAGATGCAAATGCCAAAATAGGTAGAGAAGATATATGGAGAAGTGTAGCTGGAAAAGAAAGCTTACATGAAGAAAGTAATGAAAATGGTGTAAGGTTACTAAGTTTTGCTTGCTCCACAGACTTATTCATAGCAAGTACTAAATTTCCTAGAAAAAATATATATAAACAGACCTGGGTATCACCTGATGGACACACGGTAAACCAAATAGACCATGCTCTAGTAGATAAGAGACATCTGAGCTCAGTGACCCAGGTAAGAAGCCTAAGGGGAGCAGAATGTGGCACTGATCACTATTTAGTCTTAATAAAAATAAGACAAAGATTAAAAATAGAAAAGAGAAAAAAGAATAAAGCTGAAGAAAGGATATTGTTTGAACCAAACAAGATAAATGAATACCAAATCGAACTGAAGAATAGGTTTGCTGTATTAGCACAAGACGCTGGAGAGGATGTAGAAAGAGTATGGGAAACCATTAAGAAGGGGGTCAAAGAATCTGCTGAAACAGTCTTTGAAAAAAGTAAGATTATTAAAAAACCATGGTTTAATGAAGAGTGCCAAAAACTTGTTCAAGAAAGAAGACAAACGAAAAAGAAAACTCTCGCAGATAACACGGCGGAGTCAAAGGCAAGATACCAACTCCTAAATAGAGAAGTAAACAAAACACTAAGAAGAGAAAAAAGAAAGTATATAAACAACACTCTATTACGAGCAGAGCAGGACTGCAACCAAAATAACTCTAAAGACTTTTACAGAAGAATTAGGTTTTTCCAAAAAGGTTTTAAACCAAATGTAATAGGTGTGAAAAATCGAAATGGAATAGTAACATGTGAGCCAACTGAAATTTTAAAAACTTGGAAAGAATACTTTTGTGAACTATTGAACTGCAATGAAGATGAAGCAAGGAATATTGAAGATGAAGTTTTGGCAGAGGAGGAAGAAGATCAAGGAATCGAAGAAATTCCTTGTGTTGAGCCCACAATACAAGAAATAAAGGATGTTTTAAAAACATTCAAAAATGGCAAAGCTCCTGGTGAAGATGCGATCCCAATAGAATTAATAAAGAATGGAACCAAAGAACTTTTCATACATCTACACAAACTGATACTACAAGTATGGAAAAGCGAGAAAATGCCAAAAGAGTGGACTGAAGCAGTAATAGTCCCACTGCACCAAAAAGGGGACAAACTAGAATGCAAAAATTATAGAGGTATATCCCTTATAAATACAACATACAAAATACTATCTAAACTTGTCTTATCTTATCTTATCTTATCAACAGACTCAAATGCCATGTAGAAGAAATAGTAGGAGACCACCAAGCAGGTTTTATGAAAGGGAGATCAACAACAGACCAAATATTTATTCTAAAACAAATATCCTCAAAGTATTGGGAATACAACAAAGATATATATATGTAATGTTTGTCGATTTTAGCAAAGCCTACGACTCAATAAATAGACATAAACTGTGGAAGATGATGAAAAAGTATGGATTACCTAATAAAATAATTCAGTTGGCAAAAATGTGTTTAAACGAATCCAAAGGGAAAGTAAAAATAGGGAAAGAATATACAGATACATTTAATATAAATACTGGAGTGAGACAAGGTGATGGTCTATCTCCATTATTATTCAACATAGCACTAGAAGAAGCTCTCAAGAAAACAAGAAATAGTGAAGGAGGGGCAAGATTTACTGATAAAATAAACCTTCAAGCATTCGCAGACGATGTAGCCATTATAGCTGAAAACAAAAATAATCTAAAAGTGCTAACAGAAGTACTAATTGAAGAAGCAAGAAAAGTGGGTTTACAAATAAATGAAAAAAAACCAACTACATGAAAATAAGTAGGCAAGATGATGAGGAAGACCACTTAGAAGTATTAAACTTTTTTTTTAAGTAGTATTTTTAAGTACAGAAAACTAGTATTTTTAAGTATCTGGGAGTGATGATCACAAACAATAATAGAGAAGAAATAGAAATTCAGAGTAGACTCACAGCAGCAGAAAGATCATACTGGAGTTTAATAAAATTATTCAAAAGCAAACTGCTATCAAAAAACACTAAAATAAGAATGTATAAAACTATAGTGCAACCTGTATTGCTATACGGGTCAGAAACTTGGTCTTTTACCAAAAAATCCCAGAAACGCCTTATTACGTTTGAAAATAAAATTTTGAGAAGAATTTTTGGACCAGTAAAAGAAGGAAATGTATGGAGGATAAGGAAAAATAGAGAGTTAAAAGAATTATATGGTGAACCAGATATTGTGGGAATAGTTAAGAGTAGGAGGTTGAGATGGCTGGGCCATATTAACCGTAGAAGTGAGAGAGAGATGGTAAAGATGGTACTTAGAGGTACACCAGAAGGAAGGAGACCATTAGGAAGACCAAGGATGCGATGGGTTGATGAGGTGACGAAGGACCTGAGAAGAATGGGAGCAGATTTGGAGCTGGCAGAGGATAGAAGAGCTTGGAGGCACATGGTTGGCGAGGCCAAAAACCACCTAGGTTTCCAATGGCCACAGGAGTAAGAGTAAGTAAGTAAACAATCCCATAAAAAATGTTTAACTGTGGGGCATTTAAAATAAAGTGATCATTTCAAAAACTCACACCAACCAATAAAAAAGTTGCAATCTGTTGAAATACTATAAAATTAAACGTATTTTATATCAAAATAGCCCCAATAAAGTCCAAATCCATAATGTAGTGCATACTTGAAAATCATAATTCTAAAATATTAATACAAGAAATATACTTCTCTAAAGGATTGCATTGAACAAGAGGTATGTCAGAGTAATTTTACACAGTATTCGGGTTTGAAATAGCCAAACGATCGTCCCTGTCGAGAGGTTGCATGGAAGGAGAGGTCTGCAAGAGTAACTAACTTTACACATAATTTGGGTTTGAAATAACCAAACGATCGTCCCTGTCAAGGGTTTGCATGGAAAGAGAGGTTTGCAAGAGAAATTTTACACAGAATTCGGGTTTGAAATAGCCAAACGATTGTCCCTGTCGAGAGGTTGCATGAAAGGAGAGGTCTGCAAGAGTAACTCACTTTACACAGAATTTGGGTTTGAAATAACCAAACAATCGTCCCTGTCAAGGGTTTGCATGGAAAGAGAGGTTTGTAAGAGACATTTTACATAGAATTCGGGTTTGAAATAGCCAAACGATCGTCCCTGTCGAGAAATAAAACATGTTTTTAAATTACCAGGACATATTATAGTAAAAACTCAAAATTATATCATTTAATTCCTGAACTCAATGAAATACTCGTTTAGAATTTACCATGACCCATTTCAGATGTTACAGGACTTCAATTGTCAATTAAAAGTATGATTACTTGTTAGTATGAATTCAGCCGAACCTGAGGATAGAGATTCTTTAGTATGCCTTACATGTCACTTAATGATTGTAAAATGTAACCCTTGGTCCATGGAGACATATCCCCCATACAACCTCTTAACAATGGAATTTCCATGTAAGTCAATTGGATAGGAATAGACTTTGCGTTTGTACCTTTACCAGTAAATTTCATTTATGGTGCTTAATATAATGGATTTATATATAATTATTTTTTATTTATACTACTGCAACTTTTTCGTTTATCCCTTTATGACTAAAAAAGATATCCATTTTTCTTAGATATCTATCTTGTCTTATTATTTAATTATTTGTAAATGTCTAACCTATAAGGTTATCAAATAAATATATTTCTAACTGAAATCCAATTAACTTGTTATTTAAATGTTGAATGTAAATTGATACTATATTTCTTCAACTACATTGGTCAACTGTGAATGCTGGTAATAAATGTTTTAAGACTGCATTAAATTTGTGCACTGATGTGATGATGGTGCGTGGTGGGTCAATACTATGGTATGTGTAGTCGGGTGGCCTGGGTCCATTACTTTCTTACGTAGTGAGGTGGGAGTGCAGTCTTCATTATCCATATGTCATGTGTAACTGGAATGGAATGGGTGATGAATTCAATACTAACTGTATTGTAACCATGGGAGGTCAATACCAGATGGGTGAAATCGGTGGTTAGTCTAATATATTATAGATAGTACTTGACGGTGGTTGTCACCGATATGTCAGATTCTAGTTATGGACGGCGCTTAACACTAAGATGTCTAGGTTAGGATTGGTCAATTATCAACTAGCTAAACCGTTATTGTAGAATGATGAATGTGGGTACAAATGCCAACAGCCATAGTAAATAGGTTGGTTCATAATACAAGTACTTTACATGATTAGGACTAAACGGTCTATGAGACAATGTATATAATATACTATTCATTGCATGTAAAATGAGTATGTAAGTGGTCTTAAATGCCGAGTGACATAAGTTAGAGCGTGGCTGAGATTATTGGGTTTTACTATGATTTGAGTTAACGTTGGCATGTAAGGGTTCATAACACTGACTATCAATGGTGGTGGGCATTATCTCACAAACGACGTCCAAATGAAATTAAGTGGTTGGGTGTCCAATAGCCATGCAGATATTTAGACATTGACAGATTTTTAGCTGTCGTAACAATTATCATAAACTCTTACTTATTTCTCGTTATGCAAAAATGCATTAAAATCCTAACAACCATAACTAATTTTACTGTGGCATTTAACATAAGTGATCCTTTTAAAACTCACACCAACTAATAAAATTGCATATCTGTTCTAAATCTCGTATTAAATTTGCTATTATATATCAAATAGCCCCAAAGTTCTCAATATCTCATAATGTATTTGACAGTATTAACAATAAAATCTAAATATTAACTCAAAAATATTCTTCTCTAAAGTTATTAACAGGTCTTAGATGTAATTACCGATGGGTTTGACATATTACAAGACGTCCAGTGAGATACTAAATCACAGGTTTTCTAATACGGTATTATTAATAAAATCAATAATTATTACATTAACTTCTGATCATAAAACTCTATTAGAATTACCGCCCTCATAAATTGGACGATACTAAGGAGTACTTGTCCAATTCCAGACAGAACTGAGGGATAGAGCACTGTCTGTAGTCACAATAGATATAAGACATTGCAGGAACTATCCTCCTACAACTAAGTAGTGTTTCCATGTATGCACCATGGTGGAGCTTTGGTTGTTCCTTACCAATTCTTTATGAGAAATAATTTATACGACTTATTTTTATGTTTCTAGACTTTCTACCTCATTGATTTAGATTATTTGTAAAAGCCCCTAGACAGAAAAACTTCCGTGGACATTTAATTAGCATTAAATGTAACTATATTCAAGACATTAAGTTCTAAACAAGTTCTAAAACTTTAATGATTAACTTTAACATTGTGACCAACTCAGTGTAATGTGCAATATCTGATATGGTGAATGCTACCATGTTCGATGTATGGTGGTGGTGGCTCAATACCCGCATTATGCATATGTGGTCATCTTGAGTGATGGGGGTCAAACTGCATGGTTGGTTGCAGTGGTCAACAAGTATTGTCCTGTGGGGGTGAGTCATCCTATGAATGTTATCGAGGATGTCAACTACCATGCATGTGTTGTGGGTGGTCGTGGGAGGGTGCTTTTATCAACTCAAGACTATTATGCCCTTTATCTTCTGCTCCAGAAGAAACAGATTTATTGTCACTCGGGCATTTGCTAATTGGAAGTCTCTGTTGGCAGCCCCGGAACCATAATTCCTCGTCACCAAAATCCCAGCGTTTTCCTGGTGGTAACTGCTTACAAAGATGACTCCACACTTTTGGCAACGATGGAGAGTTGAATATCTCACCACACTAAACAAGAGTACGAAAGATTCTGTGAATACCAAGATAGGTGACTTAGTCTTGTAAGGGAATCACACGTACCAGTCTCACAATGGCTCTTGGCCAGAACTATGAAGATTCATCCTGGTGAAGATGAAATTGAAAGGGAAGACCATCAAATGTGGAAATACAGGGCTGAAAAGACCGGTAGTTTAGTTGGGCTCTCTTCTATCTATCCAAACCAATCACTTTGAGAAATCGTTAGGAAATTTCTTCGGAAATGTCGAGGAAGAGAACGATTCAACATCTTATTTTTTATTTATAAGGCATATCCATGTTATGTTTTAATTGTTTTATATATATTTTTTGTAAACAATTGTCTTTTATTTTTGGTTAGTTAAAGAACTAATCAACATTTATAAGGTAATCAAAATTATCAGCAATAGTGAATCAGCTGATTCACACGAGTATAAATTCTTAGTATTTTATTTATTATTCAAAAAATATAAATTATTAATTTCAGTTCAGTTCAAATTTTGTTTTCATAAAGCTTTTCATTTAACACTTATTTTTCAGTACAATTAATATAAATAAAGGCTGTGTAGTGAACTACGTTCACAAAATCAATCTGAAGTCTGAATGGATTGCTACCACAGAGTTTGTGTGCAGTAAATTACTTAGTTTGAACAGGCTATCTCATTCATATTTTCAACAATATCATAAAGTATAATCAGTATCTTACGTTCTCACTGTTTTAAATTATTACTATTTCCACACAGCCAAGTTTCAATCCAGTCACCTATACTTGTTTTACACGCAATCCTAAATGTCATCTGGTCCAGTGGACTACGATTCTGCGTTGCACTGTCAAAGTTTACGCGTAAACGTAAGTTACATTTGTACGTATTTTTACTGTTCATTTCAATTTTGTTAAATACAAAATTACACATTTTATATTAAACTATCTTTTTTTTCAATTATCATGTTCAAATAGTTACAAATTACAAGAGGCGATCATTTCTGGAATTCTTTAATTTTCATCTTTTTATTGAGTAACTTAAGTCAACAAAATATAACTAACTAACAAAATATAATATTCCCTTAGGCCTCAACATAAAGCCTCCTTCATAATTATAACTCTTACGAAGAAGAATACTTCTTGTATCGTATTGAAATACAGGTTTTTAAATGTTTCTTTTTTTAACGTTTAATTTGATGTGCCACACGACGTATGTCTTTATTTAAAATATTTTGGGCAATGGGATGGTAACTTTTTTGAATTTGAAGATTTTGGAGCTTTAAGAAAAACTGACAAAAGTGGTCATTCGACATACACATCTTATCTTGTGCTCTAACCAATTTTAAAAATTGACACTTATAAATGTAAGGTCCTTAGTAGAAAATAACAAAAAATGTTCAAATGATCTCTGATATTTGGTAACGAATTATGATTTTTTCAACAACAGCATTTATGAAATTATTCAGCGTTAAAAAAACTTAAAAATGAAGTGCTACATGATCTATGCTGCTAATTAAAATTGTGATTCGAACCTGTGACAATAATATTTGGGCACACCTTTTATTTTTAATGCGATACATATTTATACAACGTTTGCCATATGATAATTTGTACGGTTGCATTTAATCACATCACTCTACATAAAATGGTTCAACAACAGGAAATTGAGACCAGGTGGTCTGAAATACCCTGCATAGAGTTAAAAAAAAAAAAAAAAAAAAAAAAAAAAAAAAAAAACCCGTAGGAGAACACTTGGTAGCGCAACCAGGGTTTTTAGTTTGAACTTATTCGTTTGCTGTATACGTAATGAAATGATTGACATTAGTAAAGTATTACTATTAATTGTCTATAGTTACAAACATTAGTCAATAATTAATTCGTACATCATCGTTGTTTGTTGTAATAGACCTCTCTATAAAAGTCGGCACTAGTGGCGCAGTACTTTAACCCAGCTACTTTTGGACAAAATATTGTGCAGATTGTAGGCTATAGGTTCTATTTTGGGCCCTCTTAATACTATCATGGTGTCCGCTCAATGATTACCATCGACGTAGACACTTACTAGAGAATTCTGCGGTGTCGATGTTGGTTGGTGGTCAGTGTCCATCTGTTGTTTAGGGGAGACGACGGTGGAGGCATATTAGGTTTTTCAATCAGCTGGGAATTAGACCAGTATTACGTGTTTAGGGTCCCATGTAAAGCTGTACGTCCCTTAGTTGCCTGGATATTGGGGTATTATTAAATGGCCATTCTAAGGAACAGATGGTCTTATTTCGTAACAATGACTACACTCGTTCATCTACACTCATCACCTCATTGACCCCTCATATTCGACCGTATCTCTACGATCGACGTCTCAGTAATGACAAACCAATGAATAATGAAAATATTGTAATTGATTTTTAGAAAAACGTCTGCTTCTAAAAAAAAAAAAACTGTGAAAGTAAAACTATTATGTCTGGAATATAAAAGAAACGATATTAAAGAACACTTTAGGGGATAAAGTTATGTTAATGTCTCGAGCCAAGATACCGCTCAAAGTCTTATACTAAGTATTTCATATCTCCCGAACAAACTACCATTTATTCCCAGAATAGATGGGTTTAAAGTTGCAGTTCCCATTGAATTTCAAATAAAGTATTTGGAATGGGACTACTTATGGGCTAAATATAAAGCCTTCCACACTTTATGCTAAAACAAAAAATGTGATACAATATCTTTTTCTAACAACAATACACGTGACAGGTGGGTTAAGAGTTACGTTAAATCAGGCTTATAATTTTCTTTATTGTGTTCATAGCGATGGTTATAAATACATGTCAATTTTGACATTCAAGGTATAATTAATTAGTATTCACTGGCTTTATTACTTAATATAAGTAATCATTTTTTAAAGCGTTTAGCTTTAAAAATAACAAAGAAATTTAACGAAACTGTGAAAGTAGTTAAACGAAATAATAAAAGCTACAACAGTCAAATTTATGTAAGCATTTACTACCTATTGCATAAAAAAATCCACATGGGCATCTGAATAAGGAAAAATAGATCGAAGAATAAAATTTTAAATATTGGAAGAATCTCAAGATATTTAAAAAACGTAACTCGAAAGCTTTCGAAAAGTCAATCTTTGAGATTGAGCCAACAAATATACCCACGAAATATTCTTATATTTTGAAATAAGATGGGCACTAAAGAGATTATGCAATAAAGAGAGTTAAGGCTTAAGAATAAAAGATCATAAAGGAATAAAGTATGTTATCTTCCACTTACAACGTAGAAAAACACTTGAACCTAGAACGTAGAATATGAAGACCTCAATAGATCAGTTGACTCTTTTAATTCCAGAAGAAAACATGTTAATTTGAGCCTCAGACCACAAACTATACAAGCTTTATGAGGAGTGACTAAGAACTTGGATTATTGGATTGTAAAATGAAAAAGGAATTTATAACAGCAAATTGAACGTTTATAAGGATATTGACATCTCATTTCATTTCGTCCCAAAATTCAAATAATTATTGGGATACTAAGTCTATTACGGTTTTGGATTTTACTCTCCACAAATCCACTGCTAATTACAAAATAAGATTAATGTTTTATTTATGAAAAAACAATTTAAACTTGACTTGATTTGAAAGAGGACACGATTGTTTATTTAGATCCCTCTGCAACTTTTTTTTAACTGCTTTGGTTAATTGTTTATATACCAATAACTCTTGTTATAATTTAATATTTTTATAAAATTAGGAGCACTAATCACACTTGTACTTTAAGGCATCTTAATATTAAAATACATTTGTTAAAAAGTATAAGTGTGAAACGTTTTGAAGTGAAGTAATGTTCAACTGCAAGCTACTGACAACTGGCGCTACCTGGTAGCCAAGCGGGAAAGTAGAGTCAACTGCCATGACGGTTCAAATCACACAATGTTTTGGGGGCGAACGAACAGACGACAACCGGTCTTCCGATAGTCGACGGAGTCGCAAGTGGTTCCAAATTCTTCACCAAGTAGAGTTTCGGAGGCTTGAATGTGACAAACTTATTCACTAAAGAAGACTGTTAAAGTGTAATACATAGACGATAGAAAAGTGGAAGGGTGATTATTAGTCATATTTGACTGATCAGTGGGCATACTAAGGGTGTGTGTGTCCAACGTGGACTGGAATGCCACTGGACAGAAAAGGGAGGGAGGTTTTATTGTAAATTCAAAATATATCCTTTATCTTTCAATCATTTAATGGATTATTTGTAATTTTCTTTGTAAAATGTTTTCAAGTGGTCTATATTTAATTCTTTTAGTGAACATTTATCAGTTGAAACCATATTACCTGTTTTATTGTGGTAGTTAATGTTAATTTATTTGTGGTTTAAAATTGACTGACCTTTTATGACAGAGCATTTTTAATACAAATTACTTAAGCGTACTTCCAATTTACAAGAGTAATTTAAAGTTGTAATATTAATGGTATTTTGAAATTATCAAAGACATTCTTTGATTAGTCGAGCGTTTTGAATTTTTATTTAAAAGGGTTATTTCTTTTCAAAATTTCATAGCAATTGTATTTTAGACTTAATAAGCGTTATTTGTGATGCATTTTCTATTATTCTTTTCAATTTTAAATTTATTTGATATTTGGCTAAATGCTTTTTACACATTTTTTTGAAATTGAGAATGAAGTTGTTTTATTTTATACAATAAAACTCTTGTGTATAAGGAACCATGTAATTGCTATACTAAAAATAATATTAAATTAAAGTGGCAGGGCTTAGAGAAGGAGTTGTATATAATAAAGTGGCAAAGCTTAGAGAAGGAGTTGTATATAATAAAGTGGCAAGGCTTAGAGAAGGAGTTGTATATAATAAAGTGGCAGGGCTTAGAGAAGGAGTTGTATATAATAAAGTGGCAAGGCTTAGAGAAGGAGTTGTATAAAATAAAGTGGCAAGGCTTAGAGAAGGAGTAGTATATAATAAAGTGGCAAGGCTTAGAGACGGAGTTGTATATAATAAAGTGGCAAGGCTTAGAGAAGGAGTTGTATATAATAAAGTGGCAAGGCTTAGAGAAGGAGTTGTATATAATAAAGTGGCAGGGCTTAGAGAAGGAGTTGTATATAATAAAGTAGGTTCGAATAATAAGTGTTGGAAGTGTTACTAGAAATATTCATCTAGTATTGTATTGGTTATCCCCTAACTCTGGTAAATAGGTTCTCCAACACAGATCACTGTCTATAGGAAATGGGTAGAGTTAGGTTAAAAAGGATATCAGCCTCTCCTTTCCAAAAATAAAGTAAATAAATAACAAAAATTATAAAATTATAAAGTAGTACTTGCTGTTATAGTAACCGCTCACTTACCCATACATATACATCTTTGATGACCCTCTTAACCTCAACTACACGCGTTCGCCATTCATGACCCACGCAACCAACCACCCACCCACGTACGTCATTAATCATCCTCTCAACAAGACATACATTACTCATGAATCACCTACTGGCCCATATACGCCATTGTTACCCACCCACTATTCCATGTATGTCGTTCATGACCCACCCTTCCGCCCACTCATGTGAGTCGTTCATACACCACCCATCCACAATATACAGTGGATTTCATACTCGAGTTACAACTGAGCACTCGCTATAGTATAAAAGTACGTGAAGAGATTTTTATAATTCCAAGTTTGTCATAAAGGTACAGCGAACTAGTTAATAGATGTAAATTAACTGTCGAAAAATTACAAAAGTGGACTGTATACTTGTGTTGCTGTTGAATGTCTTGCAACTTGTAATATGATTATTGAAAAATATAGTTTGTTTATAACAGCAAATTTCACACTCACAGCTACCAATAAGTCCCCCAGAAACGTGGAGCTGGCTGGAGCACTGCCGGCAATAGACGTGGCGGACGAAGAACCTTGATTGACGTCTAAACAGATGATCGACAGGACCTGACATAGCAACGCGGATCGCCATGCTCACGCAGTAGGTTCCGTTCATAGGCGGTTTCGTAATAGGAAAATTATACGATCCATACAAGTATAATTTTACCCTTGAAAATTGATATAAAATCGTCAAAGGGAATATACTTCATATGACACTTAATGATGCTCACATTGACTGAATGAGAAATCGGTCATCACTGTGACTCATACTTTCAACTCGGCAAGTGCAGGCCGAGGCAATAGGTCTCTTATCAGATAAAACTAGTCTGGTTTGGGGAAGGGCCGTACTGGGATAAACAGCTTGTATTGTTATCGAAGGGTTTTAAAACTAAAATGTTGAAGTTTCTCAAATGTAAATATAAAAACAATTAAATTATAATTTAACAGATACATCAGATACTCGATTGCAATAGTTCGTTTTTACCATTTAAATTCATTGCTCGCATATCGAATTAATAGATAAGTAATTGGCAGAGTGTCAAATTAGATTTTATAAAGTACATTTTAACATTTACTTTATTATTTTCAGACGTGTAAGATGATAATGCTGACCTTGTAAAGTATAGTATAAAACAAATTTCATCATACATTTTTGTGCCCTTTAAAACACTTCAAAATAATTTTTAGTCAGTCTTCAGTTATAACATTACAATTTTCTATTCATTTGATCTTGTTTTATTGTAATGTTTCATTAAAGAACAATGCTGCACTTGTTGGCAGACCTACACCAAGTCTGAAGGAAGAAGTTTTGATTAAGTGGAGAACGCCTGTCACTGGACAATGCAATGTGAATGCAGTAGGTGAATTGCCTTCTCACATCTGACGGCGCTCCCTCCAAATGACCTTACAATATAACTATTGTGATGGAGCTAAAGTTACAGAATCGTTCATTCACATATTATTTGAAACTATAGTTACTTAAAACGTTGTTGAAACTCTTTCACCTTTTTAAACAGCCTATAGACAGTTTCTTTTATTTATTTCTTTTGGATGATATCTATAAGTAATAATTTTGTATTTAGGATAAGGTAAGTAAGTAGGATCTGAAGTTTGAGTTTAATATCTGTCAAAAAGATATGTTAATTTTTAAAACACTTGAATCCTTGAAAATCTCCAAACAAATTTGTCAATATAAATAATTTAGTTAAATGTTTATTTATTCAGTTAAACCACTTCTACTGTTGGCCGAGTTTGAAGACGAAAATCTAATTATATAATTGTTTTTCTAATTTAGTCGTTCGTCATTTAGTATGGGTTTCAAAATGTTACTACAAGTTTAAATATATTTTTTTCTAGATAAAACAAAAAGTACGGGAATTTAAACTAGTTTTCACATTTAATCAAATTTACACCGTTATTATTAAAAAAAACCCAATATATATCGCATTTATATTTTAGTACAATGTTGATATGAATATTTTCTTAAAGTTTTATAAGTGTTAGAATTTAGTTAATAAAAATAAGTTCTTATCAATTCCCTAAAACATTGTTTTCTTGGTTTCTGCAGGTCGTAACATTAATTACTTGGTCTTCTAATCCTTATGACATGTATAATTACTATACATCACTTTTATATCTTTAAATATATGCAGTTATTTTAAATTGATTTAAATCAATTGATAAATTTAAATTGATTTAACTCAATATTAAATCACTACATTTAATTACACATATGAAAGTGATGATCCGTAAGTATAAATGTGATAATGATTACAACTTTGTCTTGACAAAGTATTTAATGTTATGACCTCCAGAAACCAAGAAAACAATGTTTCAGGGAATTAAATCGAACTTTTTTTTCGATTAGTTAAAAACATAAAATTTATAAAACTTATGAAAATATTCCTGTAAACAACGTGTTTAAACATAAATGCGATACATTAACGGCTTTTGAGTAATAACGGTGTAAATATGATGTACAATGAAAACTAGTAAGCATTTTGGTACGTTTTTGTTCCAACTATGATAAAAATGAGTTAAACTTGTAATACAATTTTTAAATGCATATGTAGTATTGTACACTTAAAAAAATCGTGTGATTGTTTTCGTAGGCCTATTAGTTCCTTGGAAAACAGTCTTCAAACTCGGGTACACATAATTTCTGCACCGACAGCAATCATAATAGTCCGAAATAACAGATTTTCTGGGCGTAAAGAATTTTTTATACAATGCAGAAGTAAAATATCAAGAAAATTAGAAAAGGTGTAAATTTCGCCCCTTTTCCTCCAGTTATAAAGTGGTATACTTGTATATATTTGACTTAAAAAAATATCCGATATTTTTGTGAAGAAGAAAAATTTAAATGATTTACTACAACTAATTTACTTCCAGAGTGAAATATTCCTTACCAAGATTAATGGTAATATTCCAGAATAACACAATGTCAACCGTAGAGGAAATAAATAAGCGGTTAGAACAGGTATACAATTACGGCTGCATATACGAACATAATGCCTTAATGTCCGCCCTAACTAACGTTCAAGGAAGATTCGTCTACCTGCACATTATCTAGAATTCACACCACAGATTAATAAATGTACTTTGAATTTGTTACTGAATAAATAAATATTAAACTAAATTATTTATATTGGGAAATTAGTTTAAGATTTCCAACAATTCAAGTGTTTTTAAAACTTTTCTACAGGTATGAAACTCCGTCGTATCCAGGTGCTACTTAATATCTTTTCCTATAATAAACACAATTTTTTTATTATTTATAATTCTTAAATAACCAACATTAACATAGAATACCCTTAACGAATCATATTTTTATGGATTACGATAGACTACTCATAAATCAAATCTTCTAATAAACAGTTACACTTTTTTTTTTTTTTTTTTTTAAACACGTATATACAATTATGAAAAAAATAAAGCAAACAATACAAAGTGCCACATTATCAATCAACAACACCCGGAAAAAATAAAACAAACAATACAAAGTGCCACGTTATCAATCAACAATACCCGGAAAAAATAAAACAAACAATACAAAGTGCCACGTTATCAATCAACAATACCCGGAAAAAATAAAACAAACAAAACAAAGAACCTCGTTATCAATTAACAACACCCGGAAAAAATAAAATAAACAATACAAAGTGCGATGTTATCGATCAACAACACTCGGAAAAAATAAAACAAACAATACAGTGCCACGTTATCAATGAAAAACACCCGGAAAAAGAAAACAAACAATACAAAGTTCCACGCTATCAATGAAAAACACCAGGAAAAAATAAAATAAACAATACAAAGTGCCACGTTATCAATCAACAACACCTGCAAAAATAAAACAAACAATACATAGTGCTTTGTTATCAATCAACAACACCTGGAAACAATAAAACAAACAATACAAAGTGCCACGTTACCAATCAACAACACCCGGAAAAATTAAAATCACTCCGTTTTAATATTTTGTATGCCTTTTTGAGGCATTAATTCTATTATTTTTTCGAAATAATGTAGATTATTGATATTTATTTTAAAAATATTTCAGATTTTTTCATGTTATTGGATTAATTAGTGGTATTTCCATTAGAGTCATAAAATAAAAATATTATTTTTGTATACACATATGCAACAATGTTTTAAATATCTGCTAGATTTAAGAATATAAAAAGTGAAATAAAATGAAGCGGGTAAATGTAAAGTCCTCTCTAACACTTTATTCCAAGGGGTCGCTCTATCGTTTCATAAAGCGACCAGGTCCTTGGTGGTAAGAGCTAATTTTTACTTACCAGTATTATTCTTGTATTATCTATAAACTGTATTTTGTTATCTCTTCCAATAGTATTTGTGACGCAAGGTACTTGATAAACCAAGGTGTATAATGCTTCACAACGGAATTTTTAGTTCAAACAGCACCGACATATTTTCCCTGTTAACTCTTTCCCCATCAGTCAAGATAAGATTATTAACAAATAAATATATTTTTTTATTTCAGGTAATGCTTATAGTATTCCTTTATATAATTACAATAGCCACATTGGTTCAGTACTTGGTGGTTATCTACGCTTGCTTACTCTTCACTCCGTAGCATTCCCTAAACCATAACAGTAATATAAAAGCTCATCCTGCAGTCATTCTTCTCCTAGGTAACAAAGTTTTATAGTGTTTTCAGGAAACCACATTGCAATCTACTTTAGGAGGATGCAAGGTATTATCATAGCATATTTAGTAGAATAACCTTAACAATTTCAAATTGAAAACCAAATTAGTCAAGTTCTGGGTCATTTTTATGTTCAGTACAAGTAAACGTCACCTAACACAAATATATTACAATATAAGCACAAATATTATGGTGATCGATTTCGGTGAACCACGCTCACCATAATATTTGTGCATTTTGTGCTTACATTGTAATTAATTTGTATTGTGTGATGTTTACTTGTACCTTATATGTACCAACACATATTATGCTAATTAAAAAACTATTTAATGTTGTCCTATCAGCTGGTTGAAATAAATGATTGGATTAAATAAATGCTAATCTTACACATATGGAAATAAATGGTTCCAAAGAATTGGCACAAACTGTAACCCAAATTAAACACTAAAAAATTAAAACTTAGAAAATTACCAGTTTGATTCCCATTTTTTTGTGCCATATCTCAAAGACTAGTCAAACTAGAGACATGCGGTTTTGTTAAAATATTTTGAATTGTAATTCACATCTTTCCTGAAAATTTAATTAAAATCGTTAGAACAGGTTTTGAGAAAATTCCATTTCGGTAAGTTTTATGCCCATGAAAATAAAAAACTAAAATTTCAAAAAAGTAAAAACATAGTCCGGAGATATTGGATAAATACACACACCTTCATACCAATTTCATAAAAAATTATCCATCTATTCGGTCTCCAGTGAAGTGCACATACACACAGACAGACGCACAAATGGACAGACATCCAAAATTTTTGTTTCAAAAAACCACTTTTTGGGTTCAGGGGACCCTAAAAATACCAACTTGTAAAAAAATTGGTTTTGGACGATCACAATACTTTCTCTATGCTAACGAATATGGGAGAAAGTAAAAAGAGAACGTTGAATGGCTGATTAGTAACGGCATCTCGAGAAATCCTCTCTTTGTGGGTGTCTACGATACAAAAGCTAACTTACCTAAAAATATAATCAAAATCTGTTAAGTAGTTTTGGAGATTTTGTGAAGAAAATTATAAACTAGGTCTAAACTAATAGTAAATCGTTTTTGGATTACATATATTAACGTTAAATAGTGTTATTGCTACAAAATAACATTAAATTTCCTCTGTATGCTGGGTGGGTGGTCCACTGAGCCTTTAGGCGAGTATTATCACCCAAATGTTGTACACAACACCCACAGTGTGTAATCAAAGTAGCTTATTACAACTCCCCCCCCCCTTCCACTGAGTGTCGTGCCTTCCAAAGTTCGCAGTATAATTCATTGAGTTGCCGCAAAGCTGGGCATAAATCTTGTTTCAGAACATGTGCGCCCTAAATCAGGAATGTCATGCCAGCCAAATCTATATAAATGAAACATTTCCATTGTATAGTTTTCTGAATATGTTAAAAATAATCTACGTAGTTTTACCAATAGCAAGGACTATCTTTTAAAAACATTCTAACAATATAAAGTGTCTTGTATAGCTGGAGTGTCTCATGTAAATGGAGTGTTTTATGTACATAGAGTGTCTTGAGTAGATAGGGTGTCTTTTGTAGCTGGGGTGTTGGGTGTCTTGTATAGCTGGAATATCTTGTGGAGCTAGAGTATCTTATGTACATGGATTGTTTGTGTAGCTGGAGTGTCTTATGTACATGGATTTTTTGTGTAGCTAGAGTCTTACATATATGAAGTGTCTTGTGTAGCTGGATTGTCTTGTGTAACTGGAGAGTCTTGTGTAGCTGGAGTGTATTATGTAGTTGAAGTCTCTTGCAGCTGGAGTGTTGCTGGATTATCTTGTATAGTAGTAGTGTATTGTGTATCACACAACAATTTATCATGTATTCTTTTCATATGGTCCTTTGTTTGTAGCTTAATTCATTATTTGCGTAATCAATACTTAACGACTTCATTTTCCAATAATTTGATACGATGTGTCTACTAAGTACATACCACAAATTAGAACAAGTAAATACAATATATTGGGCCTTGATTATATTTGAAGATCAACAAGTATTGTAAAACTTTTCAAGTTTATAAATTGTAAGCCAAATACCATGTGTTAATTAATAACAGTTTTATAGCTTCTATTGGAGGGGGTGTCGAATTAATACACAGATTCTCTGATCTCTAAAGACAACCTAATTTTAGTTTTGTAAAGTCTACATAGTTCAAACCTTGTGCATTAATAAAGAGTTACAAGTTTAAATTTTAAGGGGCCAGCAGTTTTTTGTATTTTAAACATGTTTTCGTTATGAAATTCGGGACTCATTGCTTGATAATTAATCTTCTCCCTTTACCAAATCTAAAGGTAGATGATTAACGCACGTGCAAATGACGATGTTAGCAATTTGTCGAATTTTAAATAAAACTATAGCTTATAAAATAAGGAAAATATAAACCCTATGAAATCAATATAACTATGTTAAACGTGATATTAATGCATGGTAAAATTATATGTTAAATGGACAATGATTTATTTAGACCATTGCCTTGAAAATGTTATTATTTTTTTCATAGTATTAGAAATAGATTTGAAAAACACTTAACATTTAAAACAATCAAGTATTATGTTGATTTAATGTGTATGTAAAAATACTACTGTCGGCGCAGAAATTATGTGTACCCAAGTTTGAAGGTTGTTTACTAAGAAACTAAAAGGCCTTCCAAATATCCAATCACAATAATTTACCTCGTTTAATTAATTGTACGTTATAAAGAAATTATTTTGACATATCATTATACGTTTTAATAATGTTTATCCTAGTTCATCAACTTAACACTTTTATTACTAAAAATACTGTTAACATTTAAAATCTAGACTATATTAAGTGGTTAACAGGAATGAACAAAGTTTAAAAAGTTTCTAGAATTTAACTTTTCATAAAAAACAAAGTTCTTATCAATTTTCTGGAACGACGTTTTCTTAGCTTCTAGAGGGTGTAAAACTAATTACTTGGTCAAGTTGTAACCCTTACGATGTGGAAAATAGGATTTCGTTATTAATTGTTCTACTTATAACTTATCATAACTTATAAGTCTACTTAAATAACTTATCCAGAGCCTACTTAAACGTCTCTTAAATCTATAGCAATAAAGAATTCATTATAAATTCGGTATTATTACTAACATTTAAAACGCCAAATTGGTTTAGTGGCTATACAAACCCACTTGAACAAGGCTCTCATTTGAAATATAAAAACATTTCTCCGAAACATACCGTCCTAATATTTAGAATAATGTCTTTAGTTTTTGATAAGAAGATAATAATGCTACAACCATTTGAATATGTACATTTAAAGTACTAGAAATAAAGCACGTTTAGTCATAAAATATACCTTGTATTAATGACTCATAAAATATTAGGCAGGACTTCTGGCAAACAGCTCTTATTGTGTTACATAATGTTTTCTGTTTCTATTACAAAACGACTATCAGTTTTTTTCTCATTTAAAACAAAACTTACAATTTATTTGACATTTGTAGCCATTAGATTGTTTAATATTTTATATATATAAAGACAACATTTAGCAATCTTTTTTGATGTTTATTAAGATCGATTTATGTCTCGTAAGACCATCTTCAGTTGTAAAGTATGTTATTTGTATTAATGATCATGTACAAGATTTCACTTTTTTACAAGTGAAGTCATAAATAAGCTGTGGAAGCGTTTCCATATATTTTCCATACTGTATTCTTAATATATTTTAGAAAAATATTGATCTCTTCTAAAGATTATTATTTAGTAATAAAAGAGCTCTTATCCCTGTATTTATTAACACTATTTTATTATTTTGAAACATAATTTTATATTAATGTTTATTGTAATAGAAATTTTGCGTTTTAAGTGATAAATAACACAGTGCTGAAATATTTTTAGATTTGAGAGTATTCTGTAGCAATATGACAATGTGATCTCTTAATATAATGGTAAACTCAGAAAGCTAATAGCTATTTGTGTCAGCCAATTTCAACACTCTCTTACACAAAAACCTATACAAGTGTATAAGTCCTTTTTTACCTAATATATAATCCCAATATTCACATTCCTGTTATTGAATGCACAGAATAACATATATACATGAGATACAACAAAAATCACATCTGTTATTAAAAAAAAGATTAAATAAACCTATTACGTAACCTGAAATCCACGAACATTTGACTTTAGGAGAAAATGGTGAATAGAAACACAATTATTAAAATAAATAAATAAATAAATATCCCAAATCAATAAGTTTGGCTTCAAAACTTGGAATAACTTGTGTTGACATTTAATTTGGGGGACTAAAAACACATTTTTAACGTAAAAAAGGAAAGTCGATGAAAGATGCTATTGATAAGCTGCTTTCGTAATGACTATATTGTTAAACAAGCAGTGCGTGTGTCTTATTTCAATATGTGTTACAAAGTTTAACCATTGTGTAAAGATCTTTAACCATTGTGAAAAATATTTTAAATGAAAAAACTATTTATTTATAATCATAACTCAAGTAAAAATTTAACAAGAAATATTAATTCTTGTAAGCTGGGTTTAAAAATATACTCATACAATTTCAATTATATTGACAATAAATATGTTCTATTTTAAACTAAACGAACAGAATAAAACATTCAGTAGGCAAACGTCTTACATGAATGTTATACTTTCACTTATACAGTCTCGTTCAGGAAATTGAGTTTTGAGTTGGGGGGAGGGGGTTGTATATTCAAATAATATTAAACCCATAGACTATCTAGTAAGCAGGTTGTGAGAAAAATGATAAACTGAGAATATAATCTTACCATCTAAATTTTAATGAATAATACATAATTTACATAATCATTTACATAATTATTTTTTTTTGACAAAGGTTGGTTTTAGATGAGTTAAATTGGATGGGTTTTGTTAAAAAATGAAATGGTACAGTTAGATATGAACTATCTGTCAAGGAAGATAAAATTGGAATTGGCCTGACAAGGTTAGAAGATATTAAAGAATATTTTGATTATGTAGCTCCTAAAATATTTAGTCTCTTCAGGTTAATGTCATAATTTGCAGTTATAAATTAAAAATAAGAAAAGTAGTATTTTTTAAACTTAATAAAAATAAATAAAAATCAAAAACGATGCAGGTATATATTTTACTGATAACATCTAATTTCTGAAACTCTAATTGTTTTTGGCGAGCAGTGTTATTTTGTCCTGTTATTTATGATCTAATAACACGATGGTACGTTTTTTATGCGCAGCTTGACTCCGGCACATAAACAATACAAATATTTATGCATACTGTTTACTGATGGCAACATCCAAAACAGGATTACCTGAGGGTGTGTCTAAAATCAATTTTACAGTCACTTAATTATATTTAGTTATAGTTTTGAACAAATTATAATCAGCATTCCTATTTAAGTGGATTTGATACTATTAATATGTTTCTTTGTTTTGTTTAAATATATCTATAGTGTTTATATATTTCTTTAAGTAATCATTATTTATTGATTTGTCATAATGACATAAATATCACTTATGTATTTAACCTGTAAGTATTGTGATTTTAGTTTCATGCACGGTTAGTTTAATCTTAAAACAGTGCTTAATTTACATTGAATGTTTAAGAGAATACTGTAAATAAAATACAAATAACAATATTAATCTACATTCTTTATTTAAGTATACTGCACTACAAAAATGTTGATATTGAAATTTTCGTATTTTCTGTTCCATCCAAAAGCAACCAAGTGTAATAAAAATTGTTTACGTTAATTTGCTCCTCGAACGTCTTCTCTTACAAAGTTCGCAGTTTGATTAATTGAGTTAACGCAATGCTGGATATACGTAAATCTCATTTCAAAGCGTATGCGCCCTAAATCAAGAGTTTTAGCGCTACGAATATCTACTGGGAAGAAGAAATGTCATTCTTGCGATATACAATCATTTAAAGCATTTTATGTAATTGAGTCATTTTAACACTGTATTGATTTTATCACTATATTTTTAACTATAATGTCATACGGAAACTTTGTTGATTTGAGTATCCAACGAATAAACTGTTGTATTCCATAAAAAAAATAAAGATAAATATTTGTTTTTCTTAGGAGGAGCGCGAATTTTCATAGTGTTCATTTTCATAAATACATCGGAACTCATAAAAAAAAGAGAAGAGTAAGTGTGAGATAACTCTGAGTAAAATGTGATCATTAAATAATTAGCTGAGTTATCTGTAACTATAAAAGGCAAACACTGGCTGACACAATCATCATAAATCTCCAACTTTGCATGAAGGTATAGAGCTGAAATTTTGTTCACTGTTTCTTTAGGTCTTACACAGGACAACTAAATTATTTTCATCTTGATATAATACAACTAAGAGGTAGAAACTACTGCTAAAAGACAGTTCTTTAAGGATAACATTGGATACATATTTTAGTAAATTAATAACAGCTGTTTTGTAAATAAATAAACATGTTTATTTTGTATGTTTAACATTATCCTATTCATGCATTAAGAGTTTAATCTTCAGCTGTTAAACAAAAACAAATGAAATGAACACGTTTGAAATAGGCTAAGTAGTAATACCACTTGGTATTTATACTAATAAATAGACAGCAACGCAAGTACTGTCTACCTCTCACTTGATTGCGTGCGAGGGGACACAGGGGTGAGGGGGAAGGTTAACCCCACCAGTGAGCCAAACCGGTTGTTGCCTAGCAACCCGCCGTATTACTCATACTGACCTTGTACGGCGCGGCTCTCGTGACCAGCTGTGCAGTCAACGCCAGTATATCAAACTAAGACGATCTGTCGACGTATGTAATTTTTTTAATTATTACTTTACGTTTAGTTTTTGAAGTAAGTGAGTAGTGAAAATGGCATCGTGGAAAAAAGGACAAACAGTTCATAGTGAAGCGAGAGAAGTGATAAGAAGAATCATCGAGAAATGTGACGAAGAAGCAAGAACTGGTAATTTAGTACATTTAATGAAACAGAGTAGTTTGCGTGTGCAAAGTTATACTGGTGTGTCACTGAGGACAATTACAAACATTCAGAGGGAAGGAGCTGTGGCTGGCGATTCAATCTTGACTACGCCCGGAAAGAAAAGGCCTTACTCGGAGGAGAAAACATTTCATATGGATGAATTTGGCAGAAGAGTTGTTCGTGATGTAGTGAATGATTTCTATTTAGTTAGAAAAAAGTGCCTACTGTGCCTAAACTGTTAGTCGCAATAAGGGAAAAAATTGACTTTCCGTGGAAAGAAGAAACCCTACGCCATCTTCTACACCAAATGGGATTCAAATGGAAACGCTGTAACAAGTTAAGTAAAATTCTCATTGAAAGGCCAGACATCGTCAATTGGCGTGCTCGTTATTTAAGAGAAATTCAGCAGTTTCGACATGAAAAGAAAAACATATTTTACATTGACGAGACTTGGGTCAACAACATCTGACCTTTGGGAAGTGCTGGACTAGCAATGAAGTGCACGGTGTGTTGACAAACACAAGTTCTTCGAACAGACTGATTGTTGTTAACGCTGGCTCTAAAGACGGTTTCCTAGAAGGCGCTGCACTGATTTTCAGGGCCGGTAAAGCTAAGGGTGATTACCATGGACAAATGAGTGGTGTTAATTTTGAGAAGTGAGTTGAAGAAACGCTGCTGGTGAATCTTCCTGAAAACAGTGTTATTGTTATGGACAATGCGCCCTATCATTGCAAGCAAGATAATAAACCACCATCAAAATACGCAGTAAAGAAGGACATGATCGACTGGCTGCAAGATAACAATATACCGTGTTCAGCAGACATGAAAAATCGTGATCTGTACAATTTTGTAGAGAAGCACAAACCTAGAGAGAAGTTGTATCGTATTGACATGGCTTTAAAGAAACGTGGTCATTCAGTGCTCAGATTGCCACCCTATATGTGTGACCTTAATCCTATCGAGCTCGCCTGGCTAAGATCAAGAGAGTTGTTAAGGAAAACAATATAAGGGGTGACCTTTCGTTGAAAAACTTGGAGAATACTACCAAAGAAGCTCTAAGTTCAGTAAGCAGGATGGACTGGGAAGGTTTCACAAACCACACTTTGAGGCTGGAACATGAATACTGGGAGAAGGACGGCCTGATTGAAGAAGTCATCGACAGCTTCGTGGTCGAGTTTGGTGGGATTGATAGCAGTGACAGAGAAGAGACAGATGACAGTGAGGAAGAAATACCAGACGATGAATTGGCTCAACCTCTTCCAAGTACTAGTGTTGATTATTAAAAGTTGTAAATAATTGTAACATAGTCCACACTTCATTTTTATTCTTTAATTACATTGTTTAAAAAAAGTCATTACATAATTATAAAGTTTTTATAATCTATTTGTACCCATTTCCCTACAAATGTTTTACTGCCATAGCTTTCGTCAAAATAAGCGATTTGCTGTAACTAAAGCATTGACATGCAAACCACTGGTTTTTGAGGCAAAAGTTGACCTGCCGAAGTTTGTGACATTGCATAATAAATAAGAAAAGCAAACCATTTATATTCTCAAAACTTTAACTGTCATTTTACAATGTAACAAAATTAACCCTATAATTTATTTTGAAATTTTAATGTAATAGTGGCAATAAATATTAATTTAATATAGGGCTATTATTAACCTCGTAGATGATGTCATTTTTATGTTTGACTTAAGTTGTTTTGATAATAAATAAATACATTATTTATTTATTATCAATCATGATGATAACTGTGGAAGAAACTAATACATTTGTTCATTTGGTAAATGGTGGTGGTAATTTGGTCATGAGTGAGTGTGGTCTTGTAGATGTTTTCATTATGGCTCATAGATTGGTATGAGTTATTTGGGGGGAAGCGCTCGACCAAAGGCAGACGCATTCCTCTCACACGCATTCAAGTCGGAGGCAGACAGTAGTGTGAGTGAGATACATCTATGAATAAATTTAATTTTGTGTTTTTACGCTATACAGTCAATCTACAATTATTTGTAGTCAAAAGCACTGCAAGCATGCAGGGGTGTACCCTAGTATCAAACAAAACCCACAATTAGTCTTCTTAGATTGTGACCTAATGAAAACACTGATGCGAGTAAGATGCTCTGAGTGGTGGAAGTGAGTGTGTGTGAAAGTGAGTGTGAGAGAGAGATAGAGGGGGGAGAGATAGACAGAGAGAGAGAGAGAGAGAGAGAGAGAGAGAGAGAGAGAGAGAGAGAGAGAGAGAGAGAGAGAGAGAGAGAGAGAGAGAGAGAGAGAGAGAGAGAGAGAGAGAGAGAGAGAGAGAGAGAGAGAGAGAGAGAGAGAGAGAGAGAGAGAGAGAGAGAGAGAGAGAGAGAGAGAGAGAGAGAGAGAGAGAGAGAGAGAGAGAGAGAGAGAGAGAGAGAGAGAGAGAGAGAGAGAGAGAGAGAGAGAGAGAGAGAGAGAGAGAGAGAGAGAGAGAGAGAGAGAGAGAGAGAGAGAGAGAGAGAGAGAGAGAGAGAGAGAGAGAGAGAGAGAGAGAGAGAGAGAGAGAGAGAGAGAGAGAGAGAGAGAGAGAGAGAGAGAGAGAGAGAGAGAGAGAGAGAGAGAGAGAGAGAGAGAGAGAGAGAGAGAGAGAGAGAGAGAGAGAGAGAGAGAGAGAGAGAGAGAGAGAGAGAGAGAGAGAGAGAGAGAGAGAGAGAGAGAGAGAGAGAGAGAGAGAGAGAGAGAGAGAGAGAGAGAGAGAGAGAGAGAGAGAGAGAGAGAGAGAGAGAGAGAGAGAGAGAGAGAGAGAGAGAGAGAGAGAGAGAGAGAGAGAGAGAGAGAGAGAGAGAGAGAGAGAGAGAGAGAGAGAGAGAGAGAGAGAGAGAGAGAGAGAGAGAGAGAGAGAGAGAGAGAGAGAGAGAGAGAGAGAGAGAGAGAGAGAGAGAGAGAGAGAGAGAGAGAGAGAGAGAGAGAGAGAGAGAGAGAGAGAGAGAGAGAGAGAGAGAGAGAGAGAGAACTACTCTCTTACCACACTATGTCATTCCATTTAATGACAGCAAAATGATAATTAACAAAACAGAAATAGGAGTCAGAATTGTTACCTCTGAAACAGCATAGATACTAAAGACAATGCAATTACCTTGGCATAAAAGACTGTTCACTCCTTTGAGAGACAATTAATAAAAATATGATAATTGAGTAACAGTCAAATAACGTTATTTTCTATTGAAATGTCAAAGCGACATTTTTATAATATCGAAGATGGTAAAAAAAATGGAAAAAAGAAAATGAATGTGTTTTTAATTGAAATTAACACTAGTATTTTTATTTCCCAACAGTGCCAAATCTCGTGATTAGTATACCATCAGAGATCTCCATTGTCCAATGACACCCCTCACAGTAAAATTTTCAGGAATTTTACATGTATATTTTGTTTAAAGTAATTTATAAACAAAACAAAGCGATTGCCTTGATATTTTAATTCATATTTTCTTAATCTAAAAATAAAAATTCAATCAATGAAAATTGTTTGTTTTACGTAGCTTATTACAACTTTAACGTAGCTTATTAATAGCTCAGAAAATTAAAATAAAGGACAAAACGCAAGGAATTTATTTAACATATGAATATGATGATGTTAAATTTAGAGTAAATTGAGCGTATGGATATGATGATGTGAGATATAGCCTGAATTGACCTTATCGATATGATGATGTAAGATATGAAGTGAATTAAGCGTATGGATAAGATGATGTGAGATATAGAGTGAATTGGGTGTATGGATATGATGATGTGAGATATAGAGTGAATTGAGCGTATGGATATGATGATGTGAGATATAGAGTGAATTGGGCGTATGGATATGATGATGTGAGATATAGCCTGAATTGACCTTATCGATATGATGATGTAAGATATGAAGTGAATTAAGCGTATGGATAAGATGATGTGAGATATAGAGTGAATTGGGCGTATGGATATGATGATGTGAGATATAGCCTGAATTGACCTTATCGATATGATGATGTAAGATATGAAGTGAATTAAGCGTATGGATAAGATGATGTGAGATATAGAGTGAATTGGGTGTATGGATATGATGATGTGAGATATAGAGTGAATTGAGCGTATGGATATAATGGTGAGATACAAGTGTAAAATAGAGAAAATAAACTTTTTATATTACCATTAACAGCAATAACATCACAGAATGGGCTGTTTCATTTAAATAAATAAATAAGAATAAACTAGACATCGATTTTAAATATCATAAAAAAGGCTATGGAATAACTAGAACTAGCCATGACAATAATTAAATACCGCTATGAATATGTATAATATATTTGCCAACCAAAATGAGATAACCATACTACCATAGGAAGGTTATGTTGTAGTTCGTAAAAAAGTGTATTTAGGTCACTTATCACTGTTGTTTAAATCATGGCGATGACCCTCTCATTAATTGGGTACATTTGATAATCGTTTTAATGGTAGAGCAGTTAATAAGCTGTATGAACAAACAAGGCCAATATTTATGCTACTAATTTAACCGTGAAAACATTTGCAATGAAACATAAGTTCTTCATAATGTTTGGCACACAGATCAGTGACCTAATAAATTAATATTGATTTAATGACATAACATCTATATTGTATTAATTTTTTAAAATTGGAATAATTTAAATAGGTTAAATATCTAATAAGATTAAAAAACACAATTTCCATAACCGATTTATATATACTACCTATTATTGGCACTAGGGTGCCTCCTCATTTTAGTGTAGCAAAATAGATGTGAAAACATCCTAAATTAAGTGTAGAGATGTTGGGCGAAGTACAAGAGTAAAATAAGAAAATACAGAAAACAGTTGAATCAACGAAAATAAAAAATGAATAAATTTACAGTGACATGTTTACTTATTTTAAGTGCATTTTCAATTTGTGGAGTTAATTTTTGTATGTAAAAAACCAAAAATAGTAGATTATGTATATTTTTATTTTCAAGTACAAAAAAAGTTAAAATTATATGAAAAAAATACAAACAATAATCGTGAAAATATAAATTAGAGAGCTATTTGTATACATTAAAAAAATCACAAGTTGATAATTATTATACATATGAGAAGAAAGTATAAAAAGAATCAAATTTCTAAAACTTTAATTTAATTATAAACCACTATATATTCATAGAACATGCTGTAACGTATTACAATTTTTGCTTAAGGAAAATAATATTACATCTTGAAAATACGTTTGTTTAATGCTCAGTTCCAGTCCGTAGTTGAGTTAAAGTACGCAAAGTTTCTGGGCCTTTTCCGTTAATTCACTACCACTTCTTTTTTTCCGTTAATTCACTATCACTTGATAAATATTCTGTTACTCTAAAAACTGTTCCCCGGTCATTTTTACGCCCGATGTGGTATTTCTTATCCGCTTATCCCTGGAATCCGATATCCCTGGCCTTATATTATCGCTTTCCAAGAACTTAAACACGGAGAGCACAATCGGTGGCAAGTCAATCATTGGATTTACCAGTTTGTGATCAACTTTAATAGCCACCTAACCTAACCCAACCTAACTAAACTGACCTAACCTAACCATAATTGCGATAAAAAAGTAGCGGTAGCGAAGTAGCGGAAAAAGTAGTGGAAGTGAATTAACAGATACGATGCGAGTTTGTATTTTGGGGCTTTCTAATTTGTTATTTAATATTCTAAGTAGCCGATAGCCCTAGATTCACAGCGGGGTGTTTTTTTACGCTTGCTTACCCTTCCTTCTGCGATTTTATAGAAACCTCAGCGATCGATATAAACTCTCAACCCTCTTTCATTTCTTTTATATAACAACATTTATAGTTTAGAAAACCCATGAGTCTCCTTTAAGGGATGCAAAGCAGTGCAATCAAGTCAGAGCCAGTAGAATAATGACCTTAAACATTTCACTATGAAAACCAAAATAGCAAAGATTTTGTATCATGTTTATGGTCTTTGTATCAGCTGTTTGAAATAAATTATAAAATTAAATTAATGCCAATATTACTCTTATACATAAGAAGAAGATTTTAGGGGATATTTCCACCCTTTAGAAATTACATTTTAAGACATATTTTCTTAGTGGGTCTCTAATGATATGAACAAAAGCTAACATACTTCCAAATATTAAAAATCTCTTAAATGGTTCAGGAGAAGTTGCGATGATACAGAAAATAATTTTTGAATTATTCTATCAAGATAACTACTTAAATTTTAAGTATATATCTAGAAATATAAGTTTTTTTACATAATAATTACATATATAAATATATATATATATATATATGTTTCTTAACTACAAAATAAATAAATCACTGTTAAATTTTACTTTAACAAAGGAAACCAATAATGAGGTATTACCCGATATGTCTGGATTAATGATAATCATTGCAATACATAAGAGTTTAATCAATTAAGCTCAAAGTACTGTATTAGTATTAACTTAAGTATATTGCATTAGTATTATTCTGATTCAGAGTAATTATAAACACGCTTTAGTAGTATTTACATTGTTTACAGTTAAAATACTAACTTAGTACATAAAATGCACAGTAACCGATTAAATGGATGTACTTATGAAATAGTTGTTAAGTATAAAACAGTATAAATATAACCAAAACTAAGTGGTAAGTAGGGTGGATAGTGTGAGAGAAAAGTTCACCCACCACAGTTCCCATCTAGTGGAAGTGTGCCCCAAAATACAGTCATGTGTGTAAGTTAGCATAGTAGTTTACCTATAGGCTATCATTCAGTCTAATTAAAAGTTACAATTGCTGAACAAAATTATGAATAGTTTTTCTTTAAAATATGTTTTTAAACATTGTTATCATATTTTTTTCATAAACGATATAAATAAAAATGTATTTTTAAAATGGTTTGCAATGCATAGTAACATATAGGTTCAACTCTATCGGCCGTTTTAATTTAATATGAAATTTATTGATATATATTGTTCCACTTATTATTACATGATTAAGTATCATTATATAAGACCCACCCCCCATCCATGCACGTTCAGTGGTATTGACCCTCCAAACCACCTATTCCGTTCACTAGTACAGTGGTGTTGACCACCCAACTACCCATGCACGTTCAGTGGTATTGACCCTCCAAACCACCTATTCCGTTCACTAGTACAGTGATGTTGACCACCCACCCACCCATGCACGTTCAGTGGTATTAACCCTCCAAACCACCTATTCCGTTCACTAGTACAGTGATGTTGATCACCCACCTACCCATGCACATTCAGTGGTATTGACCCTCCAAACCACCTATTCCGTTCACTAGTACAGTGATGTTGACCACCCACCCACCCATGCACGTTCAGTGGTATTGACTCTCCAAACCACCTATTCCGTTCACTAGTACAGTGATGTTGACCACCCACCTACCCATGCACGTTCAGTGGTATTGACCCTCCAAACCACCTATTCCGTTCACTAGTACAGTGGTGTTGACCACCCACCTACCCATGCACGTTCAGTGGTATTGACCCTCCAAACCACCTATTCCGTTCACTAGTACAGTGGTGTTGACCACCCACCTACCCATGCACGTTCAGTGGTATTGACCCTCCAAACCACCTATTCCGTTCACTAGTACAGTGGTGTTGACCACCCACCCACCCATGCACGTTCAGTGGTATTGACCCTCCAAACCACCCATTCCGTTCACTAGTACAGTGGTGTTGACCACCCACCTACCCATGCACGTTCAGTGGTATTGACCCTCCAAACCACCTATTCCGTTCACTAGTACAGTGGTGTTGACCACCCACCTACCCATGCACATTCAGTGGTATTGACCCTCCAAACCACCTATTCCGTTCACTAGTACAGTGGTGTTGACCACCCACCTACCCATGCACATTCAGTGGTATTGACCCTCCAAACCACCTATTCCGTTCACTAGTACAGTGGTGTTGACCACCCCCCACCCATGCACGTTCAGTGATATTGACCCTCCAAACCACCTATTCCGTTCACTAGTACTGTGGTGTTGACCACCCCCCACCCATGCACGTTCAGTGGTATTGACCCTCCAAACCACCTATTCCGTTCACTAGTACAGTGGTGTTGACCACCCCCCACCCATGCACGTTCAGTGGTATTGACCCTCCAAACCACCTATTCCGTTCACTAGTACAGTGGTGTTGACCACCCACCTACCCATGCACATTCAGTGGTATTGACCCTCCAAACCACCTATTCCGTTCACTAGTACAGTGGTGTTGACCACCCCCCACCCATGCACGTTCAGTGATATTGACTCTCCAAACCACCTATTCCTTTCACTAGTACAGTGGTGTTGACCACCCACCCACCCATGCACATTCAGTGGTATTGACTCTCCAAACCACCCATTCCGTTCACTAGTACACTATGTTATTTTACAACCAATAAGTTGTTTGTACGATTTATTGACTATGCTAAACCTATTTTTATTTTTAACTGATAAATATCATAGAATCAAAATGAAAATAAATCAAATGGAAAATAAATGAAACTACTAGATGGTTATCAACCTTACAACTTAACTTTAGCAATAATTATTATTTGTGTAATTAACATTATTAGACTTGTAAATTGTTGTTAGATTAACGAAACGTAACATAGAAATTAAGCTAGTATTAAACTGGAGAGAAAAAGGAGTTTCCAACAAAATGAACTATGATCCTCTTACCTTAGCGTCCGTCATTGCATTACCAGGGATTTAAAAATACCTGATTGAAAAATGCTTCTTGAAGAGTATCTTACTGGAAGTGTAATAAAATGTAATTATGAATTCTACGTTATTTTAGTTTGATTTGTTATATATCCTTCTTAAATTAATAACACTATATTAATTTTTCTATTTTTAAATAATATTTGAATCTAATAACTGTTTACTAATATTCTACTTAATTATGTTGAAATTTGTAAACCAATATTACTTGTGAACTCCTATTCATTAAAAATAACAAATTTTATTGTATGATCAGGAGGTAAGAGATTTTAATTTGTAAACATACGTCTTTGTGTCCGAAACTCAATAGAATGATGAAAAAATATGTTTTAGCAAAAAAATATAATTTATATGAAAATAATTAAAATATACTAATTATTCTAATGAAATATCTTTTTAAATTCATTAAACACGTGATTAATAATATTACAAACTACATGAAATCGCTCATAAATATTTACTAATACAACAATGAAAATAAATATTTGTTAGATGGGCCTAATTTTATAGATCGATGAATTGCTTTTAGAGAAGAATCTGATGGGTGTTTGGTTCATTACATGTCAAATAAACCCTATTTTATTTACATAACCAGGAGTTGATTTTTTTCTTTAAAAAAAAAAAAAACTAATTGTATTCATACATAATATATTTGATATAACGACGTTGTGCATGTTTCGTTTCTATGTTAATGTTATTGGAACTGTAAATCTAAGATATGTACCTTAAAAAAAAGAAAATTCAAAATACATGATTATTTGAGAAGAAAACATTTCTTTATAGATAACAAGGAATGATAGTATGTGGGTAGTTTTGGAGTACGAATTCCTCTACTATATATAAACCACTATTCATACATAATACAATACTTCATCAAGAAATATAAAATTAAAATGGTTTTACTTGTTCCCTTTAATCGACTGTTTCATCATAATAAAAGATTTAAAAGGTGGTTAAATTGCATAGTTTATTTGAACTATTATTTAACAAATTCATGTTATTAAAATGGACATAAGATTAAATAAGTAGATTACAATGGTGAAGCAGTAAAATAATAAAATAAAATCAATTTACGCAAGAGGTTCATGAGACAATACAGTTTTAGTCAAAACAAAGGACCCAACTGGCGATTCTTAAATCCTCAATAAAATTTTAACGTTTTACTCTCTATTCTTTCCATTACAGAAGTACTTTCATTCAATTATTTTGCTTTTATTATAATTATAAGACTGCGATTCTATTGTAGACTATTGTAGTTACAATTCAGAGATATTAGAAAGTTAATAATTGTTATTCAAAGATAGCTTTGTTTTTACTATTTATGGTATCAAATAATTATTACTAATTATGATAATTATTTATGTCAAATTACATTTTTTGACTTAATAACATTTGTTCACCAGTCTAACATTTTATGAATGTCATTTATTTTATTTAAAAAATACACTATCGTTTTATTCAGGACTGAGGAGGTTTTAAATATCAAAGAGACAAACCCAACCAGTCTGCCACGTAACTCAAAGAGGCACACCCAATCACTCTTCCATATAACTCAAAGAGGCACACCTAAACACTCTTCCAAATAAGTCGAAGAGGCGCACTCAACCAGTCTGCCATATAACTCAAAGAGGCTCACCGAACCACTCTTTCATACAACTCAAATAGGCACAACGAAATATTCTGTGGTATAAATCAATAAGGCACAACCAACCACATTACCATATAACTCAAAGAGGGACAGCCAAATATTATTCAATATAACTTAATATGGCACACCATCCACTATATTATTAATTAGTTGTATTGGATCCATTATGTTAAACAAGTTATTTTTCTACTTAACAACATTGTATAAAAATAAATGTTGTATTTAAATTAAACCCTATAAACGAGGATAAAATTGTTCTATTAAATATAATACCTGGGTTTGTTGTAGAATTCACGCGATGTAGTTAGGGCTTTAAATATATAATTGAACCAGTGATTAAGTGGGCTGTGACAAGAAAGGTGCCTGTTTATTACTATTCATATTGATTTTATTGCGTTTATGATCATTTATTACGATGATTATTTTTAATGTGGTAGTATTTTCAGATTCAATAATATTTGTTTGTGGTCCATTGCCTTGGATCTCATAGGTAGAGGAGATAATTTGCAAAGCCAATTTCACATTGCATGTTTTGCGGGTTCGACTAGAAATCATCCACTCGAAACCAAGTTTTAGTGGTTCAAACCCCAATTCCACCAAACTAGTGACTAAAATGACAGTTGTGGATTACCCCATGACAGAATGTTTAATTATTTCATTATGTATTTACCATGATATCTTATAAACATCCTGTTTAACATTTTACCTGGCTTTAGTGATTATTTAGAACAATTATCATACTTCTCAACTTGAAGTTTGATTTCCATTTTCACAGTTCAGATATTTTAACAACTCTTTACGATGAAAAAAAAGAAAAAAAAACAATGACTTTCTAATAGTCATTGGGTTTGTAATATTTAATACAACTCATCTTTGTTTTACACTTTTACTAATCTTTTAATAGCAGTTGATTTTATCTAGAAATATAATAGAAGAAGAGCAGCTTGTTGACATTTAGAATGCACCATGCTCACCTGCCCATGTTTCATAGAATCAATTTACACTCGTAGTATGCTGGCCCTCCCAACTACCCACACTCAAACAGTGGTAATGGTCTACTCGCTCAAGGATATCATTATTTGAAGTTCATCCATAATAGAATAGGAAAGCTGTAAACCACAAACGATTGGAAAACCTATTTCAGTGATAGAGCCACTTTGTACATTGGATTGGATGTTGTTGAATACAAGTTTGAGTTATACAAATATTTCGAAATGAAATAAATTCAACTGTCAACCATTGAATAGTAATTTTTGAAAACGCTTTTTCCAATATTTTTATTAAATAATTAAATTTAATTAAACACGTTTTATTGACTGGAATTCAATCTAAATTGTGCACAAACAGACCATTATTGTTATAAGGCAAAGCAATTGTTTTCAGTATAGACACATTATTATGGTATTTAAATACATACAACATTACGTGTGAGTTTCTAAAAGTAAATTCTTAACAAAAATGACCAATTTCCCTTTAGCAGGAGAAATAATAGGACAAACCATGAAACCTCTCTTACAATTTGGACATTATTAAATTATTCAAAAAGTTTTTACTTGAAGATCCTCGCAGGAAGTCCAAATCTAGCGGGTGGTAGTCTAGTGGTTAACTAGTCTCTACACCATCCTTCCCTTTCGTTTTACCTCACGCGCATGCACGTGCGACACGATATGTAGTCAACTGTTGGTTCGTCTTACAGGATATTGTTGCAGGTGGCGCATGCACCAAACCCTGACAATTCCTCAGACTTCTCTAGTAACGTCAACGTTGATGATAACCATTAAGTGGACGCCATGTTGATATTAAGAGGACCGAGCATATAACCTATCACTTACAATGTCCTCAACACTTTGTTGCCAAGTAGCTGGGTTACAGCACTATGCCACTAGTGCCATTATTTTGCTATGTGAATACCTCTTAACATACGAACTAAATTCTTCTGTAGCTAAATAGATTAGATATCATGGCTAAATCTTTAGAAATATGTAGAAATAAGTTAATTTAACTCAAGCAGTTCATGTGACTGCAACCTTACAGTACAGTAAGTATGCCATCAATTTTACCAAGGAACCAAGGACTATTTGGAACTCAGTGACAAATGTAAGTTATTTCACCAGCTGATCCTGGGTTTACCTCGATAACCCACTGTATATTGTGTTACTGAATTCACTTTTCCACCTTAAAATAGGTTGTTGTATGAAGAGGTTTAGTGAAATTTATCAGCAATACTTGTACTATAACATACTTACCATACAGTAGACTTTGCTTATGTGATTTTTCATATTTTGGAATGTCTACAAACACATTGTATACCAAATAAAAAGCTATTTTGTATTCTGGTATTTTTAAGTATAGAATCAAAATACAACTGATTTATTACAGGCATTCAAAAATATTCCTGGCAACTTGGCATGGAACTTGGCAACATATATTCCTTATGTGCTGGCTCTAGATGCGTCCTAAGAAAGAATTTTAAAATATTTTTTCTCAAAGAGCTAAATTAAAATGATTCATCAGCAAGACGCCGATCGTAGGGATATTGGCGAATATGAGGGACGAATGAGTGTAGATGGACGAGTGTAGTCATTGTTACTAACTAAGATCGACTATTCCTCAGAAATTGCTATTTAATTATGGCGCAAAAAACAAGGCAACCAAGGGACCTACAGCTTTACGTGGAGTCCGAACTACGTAGTATTGTTCTGATTTCCAGCTAACTGAGAAGTCTGACACTCATTTCTCTCCCTCAAACAACATCTAGGAGTACCACAAAAATGGACATCCCAGACTTCTCTAGTAGTGTCCATATTGATAGCAACCATTGAGTTGGTTACTGTCTCAAATATGGTAGGCCTACGTAATAAATATCCCAATACCGGCCAACATTTTACGCTAAATAACGTTTAAGTACGCTTGGACGGTTCAGCTTGACATGAGAGGTTATTTTTTAACAATATAAGCAGGAACATTCTTACCATATTATTATTACCACTTAAAAATATTACTACAATATTAATAGCGATATACCGAAACTATTAAAAGATTTTTAAGCCATAAGTAACATAATTCCTAGTGTTAACGACTTTTACACACCTATTTCTACACTATATAATCCCAAATATTCATGAACAGAGAATTTATTTATATTATAACAAACTATTTGATATTGGAATTAAGCATTTAAAAAAACTTTAATAATTATCATTTTTAGTTTGATATTGACCACTTGTCATCATATACCAATTGGTCGGTAGCGTAGTTGGTTCAATCCCAGCTTCATGTGCTAAAGGTTGTCAGTTCGATCCCAATCAGAGTCAATACATTTTGAGAAGGACAGCTGATAATCACCGGCTGTTCATTTGTCATTGGGCTATTAATTAATGACACTTTCTAAGGAATAGTCGGCCTTAGTTTGTAACAATGACTACATTCGCTCATCTACACTCATCACACTCATTCGAAATCCATATTCGCCCATATCTTGACGATCGGCGTCTTATGAATAAATAAATAAATAAATATATAATTATACTTAACACTTTGGGGACCGAATGACTATATTTTGTCATTTATATTTTTTTCCTTGAGGACCGAAATGACGAAATATGGTAATTACTAAAATTCACGCTGAGGACCGAATGACGATATCCCGTTATTCGAAGTTTGTTACATATAAAATCCAATTTACCGCATACAATAACTTGTACGTCTTTTGGATGATACGCAGCGTTCGAAAATGCTTTTTTAACGTCTGGAGCCAGCTGTTGGAATATAACGTCAATAAAAAGAACTGCAAATAATAATAGACAAAGAGTTCATTTTAATAGACTAATCTGACAGTATTAACAAAATATTTCATGTTATATAATTTTTATTTTTAATCCGATTGTTAAAATTTATTCTGTATTTGAAGGTGATTAAGTTTAGACTTCAACAAAACAGTTTCTCAAGTGTAAAATATTTTTTGTTTACGAGCTGTAAACGTACGAAAAAAGAAAGATTTTTGAAAAACAAAATATACTATTTATTGACAAAATATAAATATTTTAATATTATAAGATGCATTTTTGGACATTTATTCTGATAAAATACTCAATTACAAACATTCAAAGAACTCATACAAAGAAATACCCTTGTATCTTTATAGAACAGATTTTATAAATAAATGTATAAATACTTGCGTTTCTCTAAATTTTTATCCTAAATATTTTAGATTTCGCACTTGAAAAGTAAGAAAAAAAGTTCGCACTTTTTTTGTCAGTCTTCAAAGGGTTAAAGAAACATTTATTGTGTTCACTGGAGTAACGTAACATTATCTGAATTATGGAAAAAAACCTAATCAAAATACAATTTATAATGTAGTTTATTTTTATAACTATTTTACATTTGTGCAAAGTGCAGACTCTAATTGAGTAATGCCTTGAATTGAATTATAATTGGATTTTCACCCTTAATGATCCAAGAACCCTTGGCTGTCAGTTCTAGCCAAGTGTCAAGAGGACAGGTTTCTCTAATGGTCTCTACACTGGCTGGTTATTTTGCCATCATAACCCTTGAAAATAATATTGCGATCTTATATAATTGCAATTAAATGTTGCAAATTGATTTGATTTACTGTAATAAACATACAGAGAAATTCTTATTATAGGACAACTAGTTACCAAATGCAATCGATTTGAAATTAAAAATTACAAAATAATAATTAATAATAACATCAACTAATCAGATGGGTATATTTACTTTAAACTGTTATTCTTAATCTCTTAAATTTTGATTTAATGTAATTGTTGCTTACCTGAAAAATAATTTATTGTTAAATTGGGTTCTTCATAGTGTATGTAATAAAGTGAGAAATAAAGTTATATTGGACTTTTTCCATTAATTCACTACCATTACTTTTTCCGTTACTTCACTACCACTATTTTTTATCGCAATTACAGTTAGGTTAGGTCATCATGTTAAGTTCATTTAGGTTAGTTTAGGTGGCTACTAAAGTTGATCACAAACTGGTAAATTCAATGATCGACTTATTGCCGAATGCGTTCTCCGTGTGTAAGTTCTTTGAAAGCGATAAGATAAGGCCAGCGATTTCACATTACCAGCGGATTAGGAATACCACAATGGACGGAAAAATGATTGGGGAACAGTTTTTAGAGCTATAGAATATTTATAAAGCGGTAGTGAAATAACGGAAAAGATTAGTTTAATTTAATAAAAATGACAAAATTAAATTTATTTTGCGATAAATAAGCATGCATGGCATATATTTATTATGTCGGCACTGGTGGCGCAGTGCTATAACCCAGCTACATGGGGACAAAGTGTTTGGGAGATTGTAGGCGATAGGTTGTATGCTCGGTCCTCTTAATACCGACATGGCGTCCGCTTGGTGGTTGCTATCGGCGTGGACACTACTAGAGAAGTCTGGGGTGTCCATGCTGGGTGGTAATCATTGTGCGGATGTTGTGTTGGGGAGATAACTGAGTATCAGGCTTGTCAATTAGCTGAAAATCAGACCAGCACTACGTGGTTCGGATTCCACATAAAGCTGTAGGTCCCTTAGTTTCCTTGGCTGTTAATAAATTGCCCTTTCTGAGGAACAGTTGAACTCAGTTAGTAACCAGACTACACTCATCCACACTCATAAAACCATTCATATTTGCCTTAAAATACGCACAACGTTGTGTCGGTGTCTCATATGTAAGAATGTAAGAATATAATGTGCTAAGTATTTAAAGACATTTTTTTTAATTTCCTTGTCTACGAACCATTTGAATGAAAAAATGTGTGTGATTACAGTTAATTGTGGATTTTCATTTTATTACTATTCAAATGGTGGCTGTTTACAGGCTATTGAATATATTGAAACCTTTATTTGTGGTCAGACAGAACATAATAATGAGAAAGATCCAGAATAGATCATTGTTTTTTCGTAAACATCCATTAGAAGACGATGAAAATTTAAGAAACCCAGCTATTGTGGGGGAGAGGTTCTATGCTCGGTTCTCTTAAGACTGACACAGAGTCCGCTTAATGGTTGCCAACGATGTGAATACTACTAGAGAAGTCTAGGATGTACATGTCGGGTGGTAGTCAATGCTTGGATGCTGTCTAGGGAAGAAAACTGATCATCAGTCTTGGCATTTAGCTGAAAATTATACCAACATTACAAAACGAACATAAAACAGATTTTATGAATAATATGAAGAGCAACAATTTTTTATTCTGCTCCTTTCTTAAATTAATATTTATTTTATAATAACTGATTTTTTCATACATTTATATTTATTTAGTATTGACAAATTAAGGTTTTAATTGTTGTTGATTTTGACAATGAATGTTTGTAATGGCCTAAAGAATATTTTTATATCGTTAACTTTTAAAATCCTTTAACCAAAAAATCAGTTAAACATTTTAAACACCCACAGTTTAAAAATGGATAAAGATAAATCAATGATAATTAATGTTTCATTACTAATCTTAATGTTAAAAAAATTGTGCATCATTTTAAGTCATTTGGTTCAACCGTTTCTGCTGTTGTAAGAATCACAAAATAACAGATAGACACTAAATCGAGAATAATCCAAAAACCAATCATAGCTCATGTTTTACTCTTAATTAGCTTTAAAACGGAAAAATTACACGCCAGGACACTATTTAAGTAACACTCTGTATATTTACGAAAATTACCAAAGTACTAAAAGTCACTGGGCTGGTAAACGATCTCTAAAGGAGAAAACAATTTGAAGATATCAGGCTTAGGCAGAACATCCCAGAATATGGGTTTAGTGTTTCCGATATTGCATGTTCAGTGAGATGTGTCAGTAGTGACGTTATGAAGGTTTTATGGTTGATTTTACATAACAACTAACTATAATAATTTAGTCCTCACTTAGTTAAGTTAACTTGTTTTATTACAAATTTCTTTATTAATAATCTAATTTTTTGGCCAAATATAGTTGTACGAATTTCAACTCGAAATTCGTATGGATGTCAGTTAGAAAATTATAATTGGTTTCACTTTAAAAAATATTTTTTACTATTAGATTTAATTTACTCTACGTTGGTTAATATTAGTTGTTCACTATATTCTCAAATTTTGAATTAAATGTATCGCATGGTTTCTCAATGAGTTAAGAACCAAGAAATACCAAATTATCCACTTTAAGTAGCCATATAATAAAAAAAAAATTTAAAAAAATATTTTTTATTGAATACCCTTAAATTATTACCATTCCAATGCTTGACTTTACACAGTAGAAGTTTATTGTGATTCAACAAGTGAACGTCTTTCGAAGACAGAAAAACAGTAGAATTTGCCAAAGATATCGTTCCACTTAGTTTATAATCTCTACTTCCATCTCGTATCTATTCAAATGAGGCAGTACAACATAAATAAATAACGAAAGTAACGTCTAACTTCTTGGCAACCAAGTTCTTTCGATGTAAATAGATTTTGTTGAACTTTGTTAGTTGGGAAGAGGATTTAGACAAAGGAGAACGAGAAGGGATAAATATATGTGATGTGGTTCATTTTATATGGAATAAAGATACTTAATTTAAGAAAATAAAACGTATAATTTACATAACTTAGGAGCTTAATTTATTGTGAAGTATTAGAAAACTGTAGAAGATTACAAAGATATAAAAAATAAACAGTTGACTGCTTAGAGCAGATAAATTGTCAACACAATAAAGGTTTACGTTATTTGTATGTATACGTTTTATAAATGCTATAACAAACGTAGATCCAGCCCAAGATTTGGGAATTTACACGAAATATTAACAATAGTAATAACAATAATTAAATTTCTTTCAATGGTTTTGACATTAATAAATATATTCAAAATTTTTGCCCATCCCTGTATGTAAAGAATGAAACAAAACAATTTTACATATGTATACAATTCCATTCCTGTCTGATGTTTCACTAAACTTCTTCTAATGCAGCTTCTTCCAACACTGCACAACACAACACAACACAATACTACACAATACTGCACAAAACAACACAACACTGCACAACACAATACAACACAACACTGCACAACACAAAAAACAGTGCACAACACTGCACAACACAACACTACATTGCACAACATAACTTAACACAACACTTCACAACACAACACTACACAGCACTTCACAACACAACACAACACAGCACTGCTCAACACAACACAACAGTGCACAACACAACACTGCACAACATAATAGCTCTGTGGACGAGGTGTACAATAACTGATACTGTACAATTAAAATAACTAAGTGGTGAAAACAAAACTATACTTGAAATAAGATAAATAAAATACAATATAAATAATAATTATTATTTAACAATTTAAGTAAAAGAATTATTATAACACACAAAATATAATAAACTACCAATATATATGTGTGTTTACTGTATACATACAGTATACATATACACATACTCAGAAAATACACAAAAACTATGATTTAATTAAATATGGCACACTGAAAAATATAAACTGTCTTATATATGACTGACATAACAACTTATACGGAGTGACCATCAGAGTCGTAAAATAACAAAGAAACACCATTCAAAATTCAACAGTTCTTTCCTTTTAACCTGTACGTCATTTAAATCTTTTTAAACCATTTAAACAACTGATAACCATGGACATGATAACCTAGTGACCAGATTTCCGCATTCCAATCAAGGTCGCGGCCTTCCTCATCCCCCTCCCTGGCGCCTGTCTCCAGGCTACAATGAATGACGGATAGAGTATCGGTTAGTTCGCAGGCGCTGAGCTTTTCTCTTTATTGTTACAAAACACTTCATTTACAAAATTCATATAACTATACAATTTGATGCACATATCAATAGTCATCATTTCTCAACTCTCTCCGAACATCGTAATTTGTACGTGCAAGTATTGGCATAAATTCAGCCATAATAGACTTACTTGAGTACACACTCGGCAGCGGTGATTCTGCTTGGGAGCAGCCTCGCTTTTTCACGAGTGGACACTTTGTTTTGTGAGTGGCCACTCGGTTTTATTTAACTAAAAATGGAGTTGCTACTCGCAAGTCATAAGTAGACTCAACGTAGTACTTATAGTGGCTCATAAGCAGGTGCGTGTAGTGGTATTGCCTGATGATATAAGTTTGTGTTTCCTTTGCTGGCGAAAGGCCTAGTAAAGTGTTTTTATTGGTGATTTTGTAAAAATTTAAAATACAACGTAGAATACCAATATCAACTCCATCTAAAATTAACAACTAATAACAATGATTTATTGATAAGGTATTTGATTAAGATATTTTATAAAAAATATTAAAGTATTTACTAACAAAATAAGTGAAATAAAATGTGTGGACTATGTTAGTTAGTTTGTGGACTGTATGCTCTATTTAATTGATTGACATAAATAGTATAGTTTTCAATGAGAGGCACTAAATAAAAAGGAGGATGAATAAAAATAAAAAATAATAATCATACCAATCAATAATTTCTAAATAAAATCTAAATAAAAATTTACTTGTGTCTTAGTCTTTAAATCCAGTCACAGAGCAAAAACCAGGTTTCGTAACCATTCAACGGCTGCTACTCTGATTGGACGAAGACCAGCCAATCCACTCTTGGAAGAATACAATGGGCACTCAGTAACTATGTGATCCATAGTTTAAACTTTGACTTCGCAATCACATGATTGATCATTTGCCATTCCCCACTCATGTTTCCAGTACTTGCATATTCCCACACACGTGAGAAAGTGACTCAAAATAGTACATTCCTTACGAAAAAGGTAAATTCCACTGATGACGGTTATAGGGTTTGGATTAATTTATTGATGGGATATAGCATTTAGAATCATGTTGAACGTTGTTAACAAAAAAAAAAAAAAAAAATAAATAATAATTGAAAAAACAACCAAAGATGGAATAGAAGATAAATAACTCAAACTTTAAATTCGAAACACTTCACTCTTTGAAAAATGTATTCGAAATAGTTAGTACAAAAATGCAACCAAACCACCTTGGATCAGCGATATATGTATACACTATATACAAATTTTTATATAATTGTAAATCTATATGGTAAATGCAGATGTAACTGAATAAAACAAAACAAGACTTTTAAAGAGAGTGATTTTACAACTGTTACTGATCCGGCAGTGGATCCGATGAGAATGAACACACCTGAGGTATTTAGAGATAACGTGAAATGCCGTAAGCTGTCTGTTATCGATTGTAACACACCTGCTTGTAATACTGGTTGATATTTACTTTCTATAAATGTAGATATAACTTTACAGTTAGAAACTATTCTTCTTTGTCAAGTTTTCTGCTACTACATCCAGCCACCCAAATACACATGGTATTGCGTAGTACATTTATGTTCAACATACTCACAATTTCAACACATTATGATAATTGTTTGTATTTACTTTTGTTTTTTACTTATTCAAGATAGTAACTATAACAATTTGTCTACTTTACTTACTATATTTAAGCAATTAATTTGTGTAATACTCTTACAAAATAATTGTGATAAAGTACATATAATAACGTATATTTGATCATACACTTGAAATACGAAAAAATATTATTTATATATGACCCACCTGCCCACCTATACACGTGTGGTAGTTTTGACCTAACTACCCACTCATACACGTACGGTGGTATTAACTAATAAATAATAACTATAAGTAAGGTATATTAAGAGAGTTAAAGCATGCAATTACTAAATGAGATAAGCCTAATCAATACCATCTAAGAATGATATATTTTAGATGTGAGCCTTAGATAACAAACTACTCAGTAAGATGAGCCTTATAATTGTAATGAGAGAACCTTTTGCTTTGTCATTCTTATTTAGTTATGTAATTGTTTATTATAATGATATAAATAAAAATATATTTTTGTTAGTCAGTTATAACAATATGTGATTATATAAAAAGATATGTGTTCTTTTATGGCATCATTAAAATATTCATAAATTTGTTTGATTTTTCTAACGAGTCAGTGCTAACGACATTTTGGAAGGTTACAAACAACTCTCGTTTTCAAGTGGCCTAAATTAACTTAAATTCATTTTTAAAATAATAGAAAGGCCTGAAAGAACAGACATTGTCACGACAATGTTTTACAAACTGAACCTATTATATGTTAAATTAAAAAATATACAAACAAAAAAGAAAACAAACATTCAATAACCAATCCTAAAAATGAAGAAATAATGTCAAATTAACACAACAGATTACAAAAAGCACCATAATCTAACAAAGTATTGTGAAAAGGTTGGTTATTCAGGCCTTTTCTCATTATTTTAAATATTAATGTAAGTTAATTTAGGCCATTTAAAAACGAGAGTAATTTCTGACCTTTCGAAACATCATATAGTTACAAAGCACTGACTCGTTGGAAAATTCCAATAACATTTAAGAATATAACATCTCCAGTTATATAATGAATTCCAAACAAACTATTGAATCAATCAGATGTTTAAATGTGGAATCAAACTAATGTAAAAAAGAGTACTTTTACTGTTAGATACTAATTACAATTGTTTTTCAAGACATTTGAATAATTGGTAAATAATTACTATCCCCTGACCTTGAACGCTAGGCCTATATAGTGGAAATTTATCGTAAATTAACTATGTGGTAGTTATTGTCAAAATAACAAATTTACTGAATTTGCTTTGCAATACAAACTTTTTCAAACAGCATTGTTTCCAATAACGATTTACAGCTAGTGTGTATTCAAATAAGGCAATACAACAGCAATGAACAACAACAGTGCCATTTGTCTTGTCGACAGCCAAGTTGTTTAAATGGAAATTGAGATTTATGTACTTTTAGTGGTTCAGAAGAGGATTTAGTCAAGGAAGAGTAAGAAGAAATGGAGGGATATGTGGTGGTATCCATTTACTCATGAGTCAACATAAAAGGGTATGTTGCACTCAAAATACTATTGATAGTAAAAAAATCAATGATAATGTTTTACCTTTTCCGTTAATTCACTACCACTACTCTGGTTAGGTCATGTTAGGTTTAGTTAGGTTATGTTGAGTTTGGTTAGGTTATGTTGGGTTTGGTTAGGTTATGTTAGGTTTGGGTATGCTATATTAGTTTTGGTTCGTTAGGTTAACTAAGGCTATGGTTAACTAAGTTAACGGAAAACTTACTACCATAGCCTAACATGTTAGGTTTGTTTAGGGTATGTTAGGTTATGTTAGTTTTGGTTTGTTAGGTTAACTAAGTTATGGCTATGGTAGTAAGTTAACGGAAAATATCAAAAATGCCAGTCGTCATCATTCAAAGACAATTATTCTAACTAAGTATTCAATAATATGAATATATAGGCTATGTAGTACAGGACGATAAGACGTTAAATATACTGGATATCTGTTGTTGGAGAATTAGTTAAGTAATTGTTCATTATTTAGATACCGATTGAAGAGTTATGTTAATAGCCAGAGCAGAGCAGGTATCTATAACTTAACGTGGAATACAAACCACGAAGTATTGGTCTGATAGCTAATTAAAAAGCTTCATTATTAGTTCTCTCCCCTACATAAAATCCGGGCCCTGCCTAATACCCAAAACGGACAACCCAGACTTCTCTAGTAATGCCCATGCCGATGACAACCATTGAGTGGCGCCATGTCAAGGTTGAAATGATCTGGAAGCTACTGCCACTTAGGGCAGACAATATAAATCTATTTATATAACAGTATAGTAACAGGGTGTTATATTTCCAAAGGGGTATATGATTTATAAAATAATTTTCTGCACAGAAAACAGGGGCCAGATGCTATTTTTTTGTGTAAACAAATTGAAATGTTATACGATGAAAATGAATAAATTAAAATGCTTACTCAGTATTGGATATAAATTAATTAACTGGTCCATTATATAAATCACCTTCTCTGCTCGGCATTGGTTATGTTGGTAGCCCTGCCTGACTAGTCAACATTTTAGTGATATACTAATTAATGCAACTTTAAAGTAAACTTATCATATGACTTTTGTTTAGTTCTGCCTCAACTCATAGTCACTAGTTTGAAAAAAAAAAAAATAAATAAATAAAATTACGCAGTTTGACAAAATCACTGGTTGTAAAATACGAACACTGCCAATAGAGAAGCGTGGCATTGACAAATTGCACATGCCCTGATTTCCACAACGAAACTTTTTATCTGAAATATTTTTGTGTTTTTAACTAACTTAAAATTTACGTAAGCCTTTATTTTTGTTGAAATATTAGATTTTTAGATCAATTAAATATAACGAATAAAATGGGGAAATTGTTAAAATATTTTAATATTTAAAATTACAAATTTAAATCAGATCACTATTAAAATTACAATAATAACAAATAATTAAATTTGTAAAGTTCATTAATCTCTCATTACCACATTAAATATTTATCTTGTAGATTGAATGAATTAATAGATATTTAAAATAACTGATAAAAACTGAAATTTGGTTATATGATGTAAAACATTTTAAAATCACCACCACTCATGGAATTTAGGAAATCCGAAATATTAAAAATATTATTTTTTGTTATTGATGTCATTAAATTGAAATACATAGTTATCGTTGGTTAAATAACACATTTAAATTCAACTGATTCAGACCAGTGGAATCATAAAAAGTACTGTAAAAAAGACAGAGAAGGAATGACATTAAAAAAAAAAAAAAAAAAAACAAAAACAAAAAAAAACAATGCATTGAATGTTGGCCATACTAGACGAATCGAAACGTTATTTATCACGCTATTTACTGATATAAGTGTCGCAGTTAAGCCTTCACCCTGTGTTTATACGCCAGACAGTTTTTGAAGCAGGAAAGGATCAAACTATCCATCGAAATTCCCTTCACTTACATCCTTGATTTATCTCAATTTTTACAATAAAAAGACCAAGTACAAAAAAGTATTATAGCGATAACTTGGTAAACGCATTGTGTTTTAATCTTGATAGTCAGTTTTCAACTCACTGCATACTTAGTGCAGAGTGGCTAGAACAGTTCTCCGACTATCTTCAGTTGAGACTATAATGTGATGAAGTATCCACCCATCCTCTCCTACACTTGGAGTGGTATTTACCTATCTGATCACCCTTACACGTACAGTTGTAATGGCCCACCCACCTACACCTACAAAAAACTAAACAAAAAATAAGGACCACTATTGTATATACTGTATTACAGGAACATTTTATCAGACACAATATTTTTGAGCTCTAATATCCAACCCCAATTATAATTTAATAGCTATAAATCCATAGCATTTTTAGTCACAGTTACGTTAAAAATGAAAATCCAAAAAATGATGTTCTTATTTATGGTGACATGTCTAAAACCAATGAAGTGATTTCGATGAAATTCGGAAGGAAGTTAGCTTTTCCATTGTAGAGAATTACTATGAGGAAGAATTTCTCAAAATTCAATTTTTAAACAGTCTCTAAACGTTTCCTGTTTTTCCTTAAGAGTAAAATTGGTATTAACTTAATAACTTATATAAACACTTTATAAAAAAAAAACGTAAACATGTCATAAAAGCTTGGCTTGGTTTTCATTGTGGAATGATCAAGGACATTTATATCAAATACGACATGATTGCACTACTTTGCATCCCCCAAAAAGTAAACTTATTGGGCTTTATAGACTACAACAATTTGTTACTTAGGAGGATGGCTGCAGGCTAAGCTTTTATACTGATGTGACGAGTTAGAGAGATAACCACTGAGGAAAGGGTAAGCAAGCGTAGAGAACCACCCCGTAGTGAAGCAAGGGCTGTTCGTTGTTATAATGAATTATGAAAAGTAAATATGTTCTACCGTTAAAATATATTCACGGAATGTCAATAAGAGAAAGTTAGTGAAGGTAAATTTACTGTAATATAATCGATAACCGACAGCCCGTGGCAAGTCACAACTTTGCAGATTGGCGTCTCGTGTTATCTGTTGGCGCTAAAGGTGTTTTCATCCTCATGGGGAGAATAGTTATGGAAGCAAAAGTATATTTATACTAACCTGATATTTATTTTCTGCTATGTCCAAACCTATGGTACTTATCAGTTAATTATTTTTTATAAATGATATTTTTAGGTAGGATAGGTATAGTTTGTTAAGAAAAATACAATTTGTCTAATCAGTTAGCTGAAACTAGTGTAATGAATTTGTCTGTTTGTTATATTTATTATTATTGTTATTTAATTACGTATTATTGATTTAATTAAAATGTTCTAACCTTGATTTTTTAGTAATAATCTAACAAACCAATAGTCACTGCTGCCAGTGACGTAGTGGGTGGGGCTTCCTACTGTGTTTCCAGCAGGTGGCCATTACAAATTTTTAAATGGAATGTCATAGTGTAACGTCATAGTTCTCTGTCTTATACAATGCATCTATATCCACATATGCTTTCAGTAGGTCACTTTCTAAGTGGCCTATCCATAAATTGTTCATGATTTTGTACTTACATGAGTATGATAGTTAATAGTATTCAGTATTCAGTATTCAGTTTATTCATTCAAATGTACATTTACAAAGAACACGTCAAATCTTTACAATAAAATAATGTATAAATACAAAGTTGTACAATAAATAATTAACTAATAAAAGGTAATACTAAAGTTCAATAAATTAACTAAGCTACAACTATAATACATTATTTAAGAAACGTTTACATGCTACTTAAACTATTGTAATTGTAAAAACATTTTTCAATAAAATAGGTTTTTAACCTCATTTTAAAAATTGAGATCCTCCCGACATCACGGAGATCTCTGGGCAGCTTATTGTATATCGAGATGCAGAGGTGATGCGGCCCCCTCCCGAAAGCACTCGTGCTGTGACCGGCCACAGAGAGGTCATTTCTGCCTCTAGTGGCATAGGTGTGGTATGAGCCGTTTGTCTCGAAATAAGTTGGATTTTTTTTTACAAACATGCACGCCTCATACCCCACCAGGCCCGCCAAGGTCAACACGCCGTACTCACGGAAGAGAGGCTCACACGACTGCATCCGACTGAGATTACCAATGGTTCTTAATGCCCATTTTTGTAATATAAAAAGTCTATCAAAATTTTTTTTGTTTGACAAACCCCAAAAAATGACTCCATATCTTAAAATTGATTCTACATGTCCATGGTAAAAAGAAAGCAAGGCTTCAACACCACAGACCCGAGCCAGACGGCCAAGAGCAAAACACGCGGTGCGAAGCCTTTTACAGACATAATCGACATGGGAGGCCCACGACAGGTCACTGTCCACAAATAAACCAAGAAATTTAACAGTGTTTATCTGATTTAATATTTGATTGCCTATTTTTATGTTATTATGTTGTGGGGGTTGTAGAGAATGGTGAGAAATTTTAAAGTGAACACAGTGAGTTTTGTCGCTATTAAGCTTAAGCATGTTATCTGTAAACCATTTCGATGCAGAACTCAAACATGAGTTTGTTGCCACAACCAACGACTGCTCCCCGGCACGGGCAATGCGCAGGGAACAGTCGTCAGCGAACATCACAGCATCACATTCTGCTATGTTGATTGGAAGATCATTTATGTATATAAGAAACAAAAGTGGACCTAGGACAGAACCCTGCGGGACCCCACACATGATATTCTGAACACCAGATTGGAAAGTGGTAGATTTTGTATTATAACTGGTTACCTGCCTCCTGTCAGACAAATAAGATTTTAACAGATTCAAGGGCAGACCACGAACACCGTAATGTTCAAGTTTTTGTAATAGCAAATAGTGATTTACGCAATCAAATGCTTTACTTAGATCGCAAAATATCCCAAGAGTTGATAATTTTTTGTCCAGTGCAGAAATTACCCTATTAATGAAAGAATATATTGCTGTGTTTGTGGACTTACCTTTACGGAAACCATGTTGGCTATCTGAAAGAATATTATTACGGTGAAAAAAGGTTATTAATTTATCACAAATTACAGTTTCAAATATTTTGGAAAAAGCTGGTAATATTGATATAGGGCGGTAGTTATCTGCAGTTTGGGAATTACCGGCCTTGTGTTTGGGAACTACTTTACTAATTTTTAGCTTGTCAGGAAAAACACCTGACATCAAGGAGGTATTTACTAAATGTGTAAACACGTTACTGAAATGAGCAAACGTTTTCTTGACTAGGAAACAAGGTATCTCGTCGACACCCGCCGCTCGTGTGTCCGTCAGCCGCTTGACCATGCTCTCGACCTCAGCCACCGTTACCTCGCTCAAGAAGAGACTGTGCAGTGGTGAGGGGGTCTTTATAGTAGCGTTGGGACTTGCATTAAATTTGGAAGAAATTTTGATACCTATATTTGCAAAATAATTGTTAAAATGTTCTGCAATTTCGGGAATATTGGTAATAGTTTTTCCATTTACTACAATACGTTCAGGTAAGGATGGTTGTATACTCTTTTTTACTCGTATATGATCGTTTATAATTTTCCATACAGCTTTTGATTGATTACTTGACTTAATTATTTCGGAGTCATAAAAATTTTGTTTTGCTGATTGAACCATTTGCTTGTAATTATTTTTCAGTAAGTTTAAATATTCAGTTCTTTCTTCAGTTTTGGGTAAAGACGATAGTATTCTGATTCGAGCTGACAACAATTTAACATCATCTGTAATCCACTCGTTTTTCTTCTTGCGTCTAATATTAACTTTTTTAGTTTTTAATGGAAATGCAATGTTAAAATAATGTGAGAAGAAATTAAGAAATCTTTGATATTTATCATCCATGGAAACGGAGTTGTAAACTTCACACCAAGATTCATTACTGAGCAACTTAATAAAAAACTTAACACTTTCCTCAGTAAAACATCGTTTGGAAATAACTTTTGTTTCTGTGTTACCGGTGTGTATGTTACGCTTTAAGTCGACAGTCGCTTCTTGAGCTTTATGGTCTGAAAAAGGAATGTCCACATTGTCGCAGCGCACTACCCTCTCTGGCTCTATGTTAGTGATAACGTTATCAATAACACTGCTGGTTGTTGCCGTTACTCTGGTGGGGCTGTCAATGAGAGCCCTCAGCCCATTGATCTCCATGAGGTCGAGGAGGAGCGAGGTTTCATGATTGTTATTATCTTTAAAATGTACATTAAAATCTCCAAAAATTAACTGTTTACTTGTTTTTACATGCAGCAACAAAGAGCCAAACAAATTTATAAAATTATTAAAATTCCCCCCTGGTGATCTATAACATACAATTAAGGTTAGGTCTAAAGTAGGAACATGTACACCACAGCATTCTAAGTCTAGTTCGACTGACATCTGCTTAACTTCAATCATTTCCTCTACATCAATTAATTTATTCGAAAAAATTGCCACACCACCATGCGTTTTGTTTGTTCTACTAAAAGAGGATACCATACTATAATTTTCTAAAATACATACAGGTTCGGAACATTCATTTAACCATGTTTCAGACACAAAAAGAAAATCAGGCATTTTTTCTGATAAAAGTACGTTGATGAGATCAATTTTGTTAAAAATACTTTGGCAATTAAAGTGCAAAAATGAAATACAACTTTTTTTATTACTAGATTTTACTACTTTAGTGGGAATAAAAAAATGTTATTTTCAGGATTTAGTGAGGTACTAGGAGAGCTGGGACTGCTGGGCGCAAGTGTCACCGGGGATTTTTGGTTAGAAGATTTAGGTGAGGAGTGGGCGACCACAGGTGCTGATCGTGTTGAGACATCTGGGATGGTGGAGCAAGGGTACTTAACAATAGGAGACAGAGATAAAATATTGCTACTACTATTTATAAGAACTGAAGGTTGACTTGTTAACACAGTTACCCTTTCATGCGAGGGTATAAACTCCGTATAAAGACCATAGTTTATAAAGATGCATTAAAATAATGGTGCCAGTAAACTATATCTTTAAATAATATGTGCGATTTAACTTGGTTTAAAATACAAAGAAAAACCTTACCATTGCAGCCATGCCGGGCAGTAGCCGAAATCCATTAATATACTCAAAATTAGTATGAATCGAATCATGAAATAGTGAATGTTGAGAGTTTCGTGAAAGTAATTAAAGGTGTGCTTGAAGCATGAATATAATGGATTTTGGTTGGTTGAGCATCGCTAATAACACTGGGGTCAGAATTATAATAACTGGAGTCAGAACGCTAATAACACTGACTGATTGTAATTATTTGAGATAATTATATAATAATAATTTTAACAAGTTTTAAAGTTATCGTATAGTTGAAAAAGCAGTTAAAAATGCTGTTTTAGGGATATCTCCAATTAAGATTTAAATAAAAACAGATAAAAAAGCGGATAAAATAAATTACTGTTTAGCTAAATCTCCAATTAACTGTTGTTAATTTAAAGTCAGCAAGCCTTTGAAATGTAATTTTGTAAGTGGATTTTGACTTTTTGATAATAGGGCCCTCTCAATCATCCATACACGTACAGTGGCTATGACCCTCTCATCCACCCACACACTTTCAGTGACTATGACCCTATCATTCACCCATACATGTGCAGATGATATGACCTCCCATACACTCTTACATTTTGGTAGTACATACTAATTTCGCTCATAGTTTAATAAATTAAGGTTTTAAATTAACATAATTATAACAGGCTATACATTTTCAAACATGCAAACATAACAACAATTTGAAAAAAAACCATGCCATCTGATCCGTTACTGTCTGGCCTAAGTACATGCATATAAATAAGGCTATAATATATATTTATTAACAAAAATCTAACAATCCATAAACTATTAAACGCGTAAATATAACAACAAATTAACAGTAAAAAACATATACCAAATAATCCGTTACGGTCTGGCATGTAACTACATGCATATAAATAGGCTGTAATAAATTTATTAAATAAATACCTTAAGTTATGATAACGTTTACTTAAGTTGGTCCAAGTCAGATTTGTCGTTGATGAGAACTGCTCTTGCTCCCTCCTCCTTTCGAACGAAGATTTTGCCTGCGTTGGATATCTATGAAAACTTGTAGTTCTTGTCTCTCTGGGCGGCGCGGGTCTGGAACCACAGCTCCTTGGTGCCTCTGGCGAGGGACAGACCGACGTACACCTTGCTCTCACTATTGAATCCCAGCCCCAGGTTTGCAGATGAGAATCCATTCTTCACTTTCGCTTTTCTTTGCAGCTCCTCCATGTCGATGCGTCGGCAGAACTTGTCAATTATGCTTCTATGTGGATTATTTTGGGACTTTGCCAAACGACGAACGGCGTCTACCATGCTGTCCTTCTGTCCGAAACCGAGCACTCTAGCCACACTTCCAACCACGTTCATTATATTTTCATTCTTAACCTCGGGCACGCCACGCATCTCGAGACAATTACGACGCGAGTACTACTCGGCCGCGAGGTCAGTCTTCTTTAAGTCAGAAACTTGACGTTTAAGGCTTGTGTTCTCAGTAGTAAGACCATCAATACGTGTTTATAGTTCAGCAATCTTCGTCGTATTGTTTTTAGTGACAACTTTGTAGTCCTTAACTTCTTGAAAACAACTGTCAATCGTTTCATTAATGTCATGCTTAAATTGTTTGATTTCTTCCCTCATAACAGACATGTCCTTCCTAAGGTCCTTATTGTCCTGTTTAATTTCTTCCATGCTGCTTAACAATAAATCCAGCTTCTGATCCGCTGTGAGGGCACTGACGTCCGAGCTACTGTTGCTGCGAGTGTTCTTTGGTGGCACCATGACAGTCCGCTATCAGTGCGACCTTGAACCGGCTCCTGCAGACTTTGGTGGAACAGGTTATCCCACACTTAAAATCACAACTTTACGGGTTAATAAGGATTGTTTTAGCACAAAACCTACAACATATACAGTCCACAACTAAAGTAAGGCACTAGTGCAAAAATAATTTCTCAATAACTAAAATAACCCGCAAAATAAAGCAAATATCATGGAGCCTGATCAACACACGTCTAGTCCACTAGCATGCTTCCCCCTCACCTCTTCTAATAACAGGTTTGGCTTTAATCAAGATAGACACGTCATGTAATGTTTGCGTCTAAAATTAAAAAAAAAAAAAACTTATATTTAAGTATGTGATATAATAAAAATTTAACCTACGATTTAATTTTAGAGAAATATCAGGATTACAGAGTTTACTGAATATCCTCCCATATAGAACCTAATTTATCTATTATACATTTTCTCTCCGTGTTTGCAGTAAACGATTCAACTTTGCATTTAGAGTGTTAAATACTGCGAATGTGTTGTTGAGATAGAAACGCTATCCTAAGATACTTTGAGATGAAGAGCTCCTTTTTGAAAATACGATGTATTGATACATGAATCTCAGTGTTAACACTTATGCCATCATGTGTTGTTGAGATAGAAACGCTATCCTAAGATACTTTGAGATGAAGAGCTCCTTTTTGAAAATACGATCTATTGATAAATGAATCTCAGTGTTAACCCTTATGCTATTGTTCCGTACCTAGTATAAGTTATTGTACATATAGTTAGTTGTAATCTCATAATTAAGTAATTTAAAAGTTTGTTTCTCTTATTTGTATTTATAATCTCTTAAGCATAAATTGTTAAACACATACTCATAGCATATTCACCTGTTACTGTATTGCAATTTAAATATTACTGGCCTCTATGCACATGCACTTTCCAAAAGTCAAATATCAGGTGACATTGTCTAACCCTTGTGATATTTGTCTAACCGGGGTGGTGTGAACCCCGTCATCACGCTTCACCCGTATACCTAAAATTAAAACCCCAGTTGAACTCATGATGCTATGCAGAACGGTTCACTTGGCGTCGCGATTGCCGTGACCTCTCTTATAGTGAATAATTTTTGGTTTCATTAGTCAGTGATCGTGTTTTCTCGTCTCTCAATCTCTCTACTCTCAATCTACTCCACATTTAATTCAAAGTAAACTCTAACAGTGTTGTGATGTGCTCAAAACTGACCGCTGGACAACATCGACACCCCAGGCCTGGTGGATCCATCTCTACGGTCATCTCAACTCTCATCTTCTCAGTTCTTCACTCCAAGATATGTACTATCTCCTCTAAAAGGTACGCATATCCCTGTGATCGTTCGTGGTAACGTCTTTTGTAGTGTTTCCTCTACTAACGTGGATGTTAGTTGGTCCTCCGAAAAGGCAATAAACTTTAAAAATCTCTCAAATCACCCTCAATACTAAATAGTTATCATGTGTTGTTTATATAGAAGCGCTATCCTAAGATACTTTGAGATGAAGAGCTCCTTTTTGAAAATACGATGTATTGATAAATGAATCTCCGTGTAAACACTTATGCTATCATGTGTTATTGAGATAGAAGTGCTACCCAAAGATACTTTGAGATGAAGAGCTCTTTGTTGAACCCACGATGTATTGATAATTGAATGTCAGTGTTAACCCTTATGCTATCATGTGTTGTTGAAATAGAAGCGCTATCCTAAGATACTTTAAGATGAAGAGCTTCTTTTTGAACATACTATGTATTGATAAATGAATTTCAGTGTTAACACTTGTGCTTTCATGTGTTGTTGAGATAGAAGCGCTATCCTAAGATACTTTGAGATGAAGAACTCCTTTTTGAACCTACGATGTATTGATAAATGAATCTCAGGGTTAACCCTTCAGGTATCATGTATTGTTGAGGTAGAAGCGCTATCCTAAGATACTTTGAGATAAAGAGCTCCTTTTTGAATCTACGAAGTATTGATAAATGAATCTCAGTGTTAACCCTTCAGGTATCATGTATTGTTGAGGTAGAAGCGCTATCCTAAGATACTTTGAGATGAAGAACTCTTTTTTGAACCTACGATATATTAATAACTGAATCTCAGTGTTAACCCTTCAGGTATCATTTATTGTTGAGGTAGAAGCGCTATCCTAAGATACTTTGAGATGAAGAACTCCTTTTTGAACCTACGATGTATTGATAAATGAATCTCAGTGTTAACATTTATGCTATCATGTGTTGTTGAGTTAGAAGCGCTACCCTAAGATACTTTGAAATGAAGAGCTCCTTTTTGAACCTACGATACATTGATAAATGAATCTCAGTGTTAACCCTTCAGGTATCATTTATTGTTGAGGTAGAAGCGCTATCCTAAGATACTTTGAGATGAAGAACTCCTTTTTGAACCTACGATGTATTGATAAATGAATCTCAGTGTTAACCCTTCAGGTATCATTTATTGTTGAGGTAGAAGCGCTATCCTAAGATACTTTGAGATGAAGAACTTCTTTTTGAACCTACGATGCATTGATAAATGAATCTTAGTGTTAACTTTCAGGTATCATGTATTGTTGCGATAGAAGCGCTATCCTAAGATACTTTGAGATAAAGAGCTCCTTTTTGAACCTCTGATGTATTGATAAATGAATCTCAGTGTTAACCCTTCAGGTATCATTTATTGTTGAGGTAGAAGCGCTATCCTAAGATACTTTGAGATAAAGAGCTCCTTTTTGAACCTCTGATGTATTGATAAATGAATCTCAGTGTTAACCCTTCAGGTATCATGTATTGTTGCGATAGAAGCGCTACCCTAAGATACTTTGAAATGAAGAGCTCCTTTTTGAACCTACGATATATTGATAAATGAATCTCAGTGTTAACCCTTAAGGTATCATGTATTGTTGAGGTAGAAGTGCTATCCTAAGATACTTTGAGATAAAGAGCTCCTTTTTGAACCTACGATGTATTGATAAATGAATCTCAGTGTTAACCCTTCAGGTATCATGTATTGTTGAGGTAGAAGCGCTATCCTAAGATACTTTGAGATAAAGAGCTCCTTTTTGAATCTACGAAGTATTGATAAATGAATCTCAGTGTTAACCTTCAGGTATTATTTATTGTTGCGATAGAAGCGCTATCCTAAGATACTTTGAGATAAAGAGCTCCTTTTTGAACCTCTGATGTATTGATAAATGAATCTCAGTGTTAACCCTTCAGGTATCATGTATTGTTGCGATAGAAGCGCTACCCTAAGATACTTTGAAATGAAGAGCTCCTTTTTGAACCTACGATATATTGATAAATGAATCTCAGTGTTAACCCTTCAGGTATCTTTTATTGTTGAGGTAGAAGCGCTATCCTAAGATACTTTGAGATAAAGAACTCCTTTTTGAACCTACGATATATTGATAAATGAATCTCAGTGTTTAACCCCTAAGGTATCATTTATTGTTGAGGTAGAAGCGCTATCCTAAGATACTTTGAGATAAAGAGCTCCTTTTTGAATCTACGAAGTATTGATAAATGAATCTCAGTGTTAACCCTTCAGGTATCATGTATTGTTGAGGTAGAAGCGCTATCCTAAGATACCTTGATATAAAGAGCTCCTTTTTGAACCTACGATGTATTGATAAATTAATCTCAGTGTTAACCCTTAAGGTATCATTTATTGTTGCGATAGATGCGCTATCCTAAGATACTTTGAAATGAAAAGCTCCTTTTTGAACCTACGATGTATTGATAAATGAATCTGTAAGGTGTTAACCCTTATGCTATCAAGTTTTACTAATGGACTTTTTATCGAATTTCAATTCCAGAACTGACTTATATTATTATTTTGAAATTTGTTTTATTTACGAAATACTTACGAGAACTATTGGAACTTGTAAAATAAATTTATTTTGCGCAAGTACCCAACTTATCCATAAACAATATCTATAAAAACATTAAATAATTTTAAATGACTAGAATTATATTTTTAAATGAAACCTATGCTTTTTCAAGTTATTTAATACTTGATCAATATAGTTTTAAAAACTGACTTTTTAAAAACTATAATGATATTTTACAGTAAAACGTACAGTTGTCTTCATAGCCAAAACACAATTTTAATTTTAAATATTTAAATCTGTTGCATTTTCATGGAACAAACTTTAATTTTAATTTTTTTTTGTACAGCTGTAAACAACGAACACTTTTAAAATATAATCTCTTATTATAATTTCAAATAAAATGTATCTTGCCTTTATGAATATTCCACTAATTCTATAAGTGCTTGTTCCTCCTGAATACCTATTGTAGGAGATGAGATAAGTTCTCACAATCTTATTAGTGATAAACTGTCATTACTCACTGTTTGTTCCATCTCCTATAAATCTACCTAATCCTTAATATTTTTACATATCCCAAATTGGAAATTATTGAGGAATGCCCCTTCCTTCAAGACAGATCAACCTATTGAATCCTTAGTTGTAAAGAATTTTAAGAATATATAACAATAACTCTTACAGAATAGGGATGACGTGTCCGTGGATGAAAAAAAACTTTCAGCCCGTAGAGGTTAATTTTATTTGCTTTATGACATCATTCATTAGAATAAGAGAAAATATAAATTGTGAATAAAGTGGTGCGTGTTGATGAACGATTTACAGGTCTTGACCCACCTGCCCACCCTTACACGTACAGTGGTCTTGACCCACCTGCCCACCCTTACACGTAATGTGGTTTTGACCCACCTGCCCACCCTTACACGTACAGTGGTCTTGACCCACCTGCCCACTCTTACACGTACAGTGGTCTTGACCCACCTGCCCACCCTTACACGTACTGTGATATTATAAGGAACCTATTTACCGTGCAAGATTTATCAAGTTATCGTCCAAATGTCCTTAGGTGAAATATTGGTTATAGTTTACTCGAATGCTGGATGCATTTAGTGTTTTTAGATCCAGGTAGGAGAGCCAATGACCGAAAGGTCTAAGGCGTCATCACTTTGTACTTATGTTAGAGATAGCACCTTAATTCCTGGCCTTGACTGTTGGATTTTATCAGTAATATTCACCTTTTATTGTAGAGGTGGGAATTATAGATACTTTTCGATAACCTGTTACGTCATTCCATTATGTTCTGGTAACGTGTTACAATAACCTGTTATTTTTGTAACCTGTCACTTTCGAAGCGTTAATGTTCCAGACAGTTATTATGTTATGAACTAATGTTACTTAACGACTTGAAGCCTCGTTATGGCTGGTCTAGGCAACCTAGGTCTAGGCATAAGTTACAAAAGGTTATGCAGTTATGCCTTATGTTGCGTTACGATCTTCAGTTACGGGCGTTACGGCTTGGATTGACGTTATAGTGTTGGCGCTCAAAGTATGATCCGTTACTCCTCTGCCACATAGATAATTTAACTGTCACATGCAAGAGTCTAAGTTTAATTTGCAGTTCAGCTACAGTTCTTGGATTTATAGCTCATAAAGTTCTTTATAACCTTATCATGCATCATGACTGGGAGTTACAAAAATAACAGGTTACATTGCTGTAACCATATTATTTATCCTTTTACGTGAAATAACGCACATCACATCCATATTGGATCTCACTTTCACTCTTTGTGATGAGGTGTCCGCCCAAATCTATGGAGAATGGGTAGAGTAAGAGTAAAAAGGATATCGGCCTCTCTTTAAAAAAGAAAGTAGATCCTCCTGGTGCGAGTCGTCCTGTACAAAGAAAAGGAACGAACGACTAGATTTGTTGAAGAATTTAAGCTTAGTCCCCTATCACGGTATTTCATGACGAGATTTACTAGAGAGTACTATTACTAGCGAGTTTGCAATTTGCGAAAAGGTCTCCAAAACTTGGCAGTAGGGTAGATCCATCACAAGGTAGTTGTGTGTTTGGCTGCCTTGGTTAATCCTGTGGTCTCTCTCTCTCTCTCTCTCTCTCTCTCTCTCTCTCTCTCTCTCTCTCTCTCTCTCTCTCTCTCTCTCTCTCTCTCTCTCTCTCCTATATATCTCTACTATCGTAACGATACTTCAGGATTTAGTTTACGATAATACTGAATAACTGTTGTGCAGTTTGCAAATTACGATCGTCTCACTCGGACAACTCAGTCTTCCTCTCTGTGTTCCATTTAGTTTTAGTGTCTTTGTGTTCATTTTCTGTGTTCCGTGATTTTGTTTTCTGTGTTCTTCGGCATGCTTTCAGTATGCTCGTCAGTCTAACTTTGCTGCCGACACGACATGTTTTGCGGCTAGAAACTTTAGCCCGGGCTCCGGGCTTGGAGAGTGATGGACGGGCATCTTATGGCTACTGACGGCTTGTTCCTGGAGGAACAGCATGGTACCTACGGGCTCGGCCAAGCCTCTACTATTCGTCCCAGAGGGGCTGCCACTTTTTCCCTCTTTCCCCCTTTCCCCCTATCCCCCTTTCCACGCTTTTCATCTATCGTCCTCCAGGATGAAGACATCGACATTCAGGTGACCCAAACCCAGTTTATTTTCCGGCTATTATGTCCTCCACTATGACCTTGTTTTGAAGAACGTCTACCTGTGAAAGAATTGTTTGTGGTTTAAGAAACGTTTACCTTTTGCGAGATAAATATTTAGATTTTATTTTTATGTTGTTTAGTTTATATATTTGGGGGGGGGGCTGTTTATAGTAATATTATTTAAAATAATGGGGTTCTCGGGTAGTTCTTCACTTTGTTGTTGCCATTAGGAGTCGCCTAGTTTAGCCTGCTGGATTTCGACGTAGTTATTAATTTGACTATTTTGTTTAATTTGTTTTTAACTTTTACAAATTGGCCAAAATTTCCCAATTTATTTTGTTATTCAAGGCCCCATAATTTGAGCTGCCAATTTAAATGTTTGTACTTTTGTTGCGCCGTAGTTGTTATGTAATTAATTTATTTGTAGCTATTTTTGCTTTTTATAGTTTGTTCATTCATGTATTTAATTATTCTTGCACAGTATGTGTTTTTTGTTATTATTTATTTATTATTGTTATATTTTTCAGAGATCTATTTATACATATTTTTGATAATATGTCATTGGGCCTAATTCTTTTTGATACACGTTTAGATTGAAACTTGATTTTCTATTGTTGTGTTTTTTTTAATCTTGTTTAATCTTTTGTCTTTTATATTGCCTCGAGGCCATCTTAAATATTTATAAATTTCTGTAACATTTAATAAATATCGTAACTTTTCACAAACGGTCAAGTTTCAACGGTTTTGTTCACAAATATTTATTTTTTCCCTGACACCTAATATTTTGTTTAATACTTTTAAAATTAATGTTTTTTTTTAAATTTTCACGTAATAAACAATGTGTTTTTTGTTCTGTGTCGTCCTCCTGAGTCCGGTGCCTTCGCACCCACTCTCGATGGCTCCAGCAAAGTTTTGATAGTACGAGGGTGGGTTGCAAAGTGTCAATTATGATCAGTTTGTGATTATTTTTCCTCCATATACATTTGTAACTTCAGTATTTTTTATGTTTAAACCATTATTCGATGGACAGCCATCGAATAATGTTTTTTTCTCAATTGTTTCTTTGATATGCTTTATATATTAAGTTAAGATTTTGTATTAATCTAATTAATATAAATGAATAATTTGGGCTGTCTGAATAGGATGTCATTACTTTATAGCTATTAGCTGGTTAGTATAAATAAGAGATACCAGAATTATTATTAAATACAATTTTTATAGAAGAAAAAAAATAGCTTGTAAATTACAGACTTATGACAGTAAATCTTATAATTATTGTAACATAACAATGCTTTGACACTATGTAAAATGTTTATTTACATTCGTGACTACTGTATTTTCATAACTAACTGGAATCAAACAGGTTTCTTGATTCTGTTAATTAACTCTAGAATCACTATAATAAGGCTTACTAAAGTTGAAATTTAATAAATATGACTTGTTATAGACAAATAACAAATGTTTCATTCGACCACGTTTCTGGTCTCTGGGTATGGAAAATTCAACAAAAAATTAATGAAAAATAAATTCATTTTTAAATGGTTTATTGAAATTATACTTCTTTGCGCCCGTTAGACACTTTGGGATGGGATGTTGGTCGAGAAACCGCGTCACGCTGAAAAGTAAGAACAAATTTTTAAGAACTATCGATTAATCGATTGTTAATCGAAGAAATTTAATCGAAGAAATTACTGATAATGATAATATAGGTGTATAATATAATAATGAAGTCACGTATAATATATTGAAGATAAATATATTGAATAATATTGAAAAATGTCTTATATTTCATTTATATATCCTGTCTGTTTGTGTGCGTGAGTGGGTGTATGAGAATGGCCAAAGAAGTATAACTTCCACCGTGTGGTCCGACGCACACCCAATTTTTTTATCTTTAAAGAAGATAAGTTCAAGAAGATAATATGAAATCAACGAATGAGGGGTAACATTTCAAGGGTTTCAAAGGCAGATTGTAATTGCTAACCAGCACAGTAGAGGATTAGGTCCAGTTACATTGATATTGTTATTATGTTATAATTACACTCTAATTATTTTTGTTAAATTTTGTTAATACAATTTACACATACTAGTTACAAAGGCACTTACGATATCACTACTTTGGTTAAACAAACTTGCAATTAAGTGATAATCGGGCCATTTGTTTGAAAATTTCATTTAAGTGAAAATCTATAGCTCCCAATTTGCAGGAACGAATTCAAATGTCAAGCAGATCGATGCCACCGATGTTCTCTGGCTTTATATTGTCTTATTTGAATATATAACCGACAGTGAATGAGAATGGATTCTTCTGAAATGTCCTGTTTCTACTTAAATTCAAAAAACACATTATCATTCTGGCATTCGAACATGAATTTGATATATATGTATATATATTGCTTTTGAGGATGATACTACGAGAGAAGTTAGTAAATATTCAAGTTATAATTTTCAAAATCAAACTCATATCTCAGAATGATCTGTTCGAAGTAAGGTAAACTTGTTTATTTATATTAATATTCAATTATTTCATAAAATTGTGAACAGTTCAAATTGATGTAATCTTTTATTTTTCACGACATTTTTTGGTATAACAATACCATACTCATAAGAATACAAAAGTATCTTGTTAAAAATAATAATTATAACATGGAATACTCAGAAAGCAATATATAAAAATATAAATATAGAACATGAGAAGAACAACCTTTATTTAATTTAACAAAACAATATCGATTGTTCTTCCTATTTTCTATATTTTTAATTTGTTATATATTGCTTTCTTATACAAAAAAAGGTTAATACAAAAATATCTTTTGAAGATAATATTTATAGAACATTAAAACACAGAAAGCAATGTATAAAAATAAAAATATAGAAAACGAAAAGAACAATCTTTATTTAATTTAACAAAACTATATCGATTGTTCTTTCTATTTTCTATATTTTTAATTTGTTATGTATTGCTTTCTGTGTTTTAAATTTTTATAAATATTATCTTCAAAAAATATTGTTTATATTCACCTTAAGGTGGTACGATATCGAAACGTGTAGGGAAAAAATAAAATAATTACATCAATTTGAATTGTTTACAGGTTAGTCTAAATATTTAAATTTAGGGGTAATAATTTATGGATTCATACATAATTACAGTTGTTTGATTATGACATTTAAATTAATAAATTTAAACTTATAAACGTTACTAAGTACGTAAAAATATATAAACTGTATTCGGTTATTGATAGTCTGACGGGTTGGTATAGTTTAAATATTTGTTTGCTACTTAGCAGCGAGGGAAATATGTTCAACAAGTACGACTGAGATAGATCGTACTTATCTGAAGTAAATAACCTGGACCCAAACTATCTGTCAGAGTACGAGTTGAGAGTACGTATATTGAGAGAGGTCTCACATGTAATTTCACCTACGATTGTGGAATGTGGGGATTAGAGTATAGTCCTAATTGCATGTCATGGAACTCCGAGGGTTATTTGCACTTAATTAAGCAACCCCTTTTAGTCCTGAAAAAAAACTAACTTTCCAAATTTGATATTTATTAAAAATATTATTACAACTTTATTGAACGTTTGTTAACCAATGATAATGCTTTATACTTCATACAAAAAGTTAAACCTGTCTTAGTATCAAAATATACTTTTTTTAAATACCTTTTCGACATACCAACTTGACTTGATATCAACTTTGGAAAATAAGCATTGCTTTTCTAAATATGCTAATACCGAATATGTCTTAATGAAGACAAACAATGTAATGATGTAACAATGTAATGACAAACAAATGTTTATAGGTAAATGTTACTTCATTAATTCCTCAGTGGAATTAAGACGGTTTAATGAATGAACTCATTCTTGTTATTCCACAATATTGTAATTTTAAATAATTGATTTTCACCAGTTTTGACATTATAAGTTATATTAGACAAGTATGTAAACAATTACAATAATGTTTAAAACTCAAAATAAAAAGTGTTTTTTTTTTTAAATATATATTACTAAGTATGTTTAATAATGTTTAAAAAATCACCAATAAATTTAAAACCATTTTAATTCTAAACTATCATTTAATATAAGAAATATATAAACAAATAAACAATTTATAATAGAAGTAAAAAAAAGTATTTAGAAAAATATTTATTAACTCAATTGAGAAGTATTTTGAAGAAATTAAAAAAAGTGACGATTCTTTGTTTTTTTTTAATTTGAAATACGTAAACTTTTGTATGTTTTTAAATGATTATAAAATAAAGATGTAATTTTTCACTTGCTTAGACCAGATGGTTTATAAAATTATTAAAAAAAAAGTTAAAACTTAACAATAACGTTCATGTAGGTAATTTATAGTAGATTTCATCTAAACAATACTTTACAATCGTAATTTGAAATTACTTTGGTTAAATGAAGTAAATATATACTATATGGTATTTTGTGAGTAATTCTATGGCAGTCTAGTTGTTTCAATTTTAAATTATTACATTACAGTAGTTTGGCCATGTAAGTAGGTTAAAACTGACATTTTACTCCATTAGAACTCTATCTACTTGGAACTAGTAAACGTAATGTTACTCCCAAACGGTTACTGACATTTCTGATGACTTGAATAAGCAATTCAGCCTTGATTCAATCTCCGAAACACATTGCTTCTAACTGTCACCTTTAATATTGTTGGAAAACTGTTATATTTAACAAATAGTTTTTTTTTCTAAGTTGTATATTGATTTTAATTTTTTTTTAATTTTTTATTTTATTTTATTCCGTAGTAACAATTTTTAACTTGTCATGCAATCGTCAATATTATATACATAAATACTTAAAATGTGTTAAAAATTCTAAAACTAAACAACAAATGGTCATTCACCTCACATTCACATACATATTACTAACATTCATACAGCCACAATCATACTGCCTTCCTGTCCTGCTGTTTAATCATCCCAACGATTCATCATGAACTCATCCACAGAATAGAAAGCTTTAGCCATCAAGAGGTGTCTAAGTCGAGTTTTGAATTGACTTTGGTTGTTAACTGAAAATTCTTCAGGGAGCCTGTTGATTAGTCTGACACCAACCTGATATGGCATGTAGTCTGATAGTGTCAATCTGTGTTGCTGTGTTCGGAGGTTGTCCCTGCCTCTAATGTAGTATTGGTGAACGTTCCTGCCACGAATTAAGGAAGAACGTGATCTGCAGTATAGTATCACCTCATACAAGGTAAAGTCAGTAATTTTAACTCCCTAAAAGAATTCCGGCACGACTCTCTGTGGTTCAACTTAGCAATTATTCTAATAGCCTCTTTTTGTAATTTAAAAACCCTTTCAATTTTGCTTTTTGCACAACCTCCCCAAAGTCTCACTCCGTATTCTAAATGTGAATACACCATGCCATAATAGGCCATGAGTAAGATACTAGGGGAACAGAGCTTTGCAAGATTGCGCAATGCATATATTCCTGAAGCAATTTTACCACAAACGTGGTCAATATGATCGTCCCAAGTCAGTCCTCTATCAAGGAACATTCCTAAGAATTTTGTGGAATTTACCACCTCTAAAAGAGTGTCATCCACGAAGACATGGGGTTGAGATTGGAGCTCCTGCTGTCGCAGGCAAAAACTCATTATGTTGGATTTAGTTTTATTTGATTTTAGATTCAGTTCGCTGAAATGTTGTATGCAAGAATTCAGCTCTATAAAAGCTGTTATTTCTAATTCTTTGGATGTCTTTCCTTTAATACAGAGAGTCGTATCATCGGTATATTGAATCAGTTCTCCATTCTGGATCACTGTGTTCAATCTGATCACATACATTAAAAAAAGGACTGGTCCCAGGATAGATCACTGTGGGACCCCATGAACCATTATATTTTTATATGAAGTTATATTTGAGAATTGTACACACTGGTGTCGTCTTTAAGATACGAAATGAGCCAACTGTGTGGTAAACCTCTAACTCCAGATTTTTCTAAATCGTGCAACAGTATCTCATGGTGCACACAATCAAATGCTTTGGAGAGGTCAAGAAAAATACTAATCACTTGTTGTTTACTCTCCAAGTCATCGACAACGGTGTCCAAAAGTTTATTGATTGCATAAATTGTGGATCTTTCCTTTCTGAATCCAAATTATTCTGGATTCAATAAATTGTGACTCTCTATGAAGCTTGAAAGTCTATCATAGAAGATCCTTTCGTAAATCTTACTAAAGACAGAAAGAATTGAAATAGGACGATAATTGCTCGCGAGGCATGTATAGATTTAAACATGGTATTGTTTCCTCCAGCAGTCTAACAGACCCTGAAATATGTTACAGTACCTTGTCAGCCACCTTTATGGTATCCAGGTAGGACTGCTCGAGTTTCGAGGTTTAAAAACTCATCTTAAGATACAAAATACGAATGTCAAATTGTCTAAAAACATTTTATTTAGACTATGTTTAAACTCAATCTAAAACACTATTGGATTCTATAGAAGTGATTGACAAAGGTACTGTAACATTTTTCGTATATTTATATGTTCGAGTTAAAGTTCAAAAATTCACTGTATACATTAAAGAATAACATAATAAGTGTAATTTTCAAACGGGCTAGACCTTACCACTTTAATTAGAAACATGTTACAACAAATAACATGAAACCATTAGATTTGTTATTACATATGGAGGAAGTTTAAAAATAGGCTATTGTGTTTCATCTTTAAATATCCTGTAATAAAAATCATGATTTACTTTACATTTTCATAATGTTATTTTAAGTGTTAAAACTTAAACTAATTACAGGAAGTAAATGTAGTATATTTCACTAACTATTTAAACAGTTGTTGAACGATTAAAGTTAGATTGTATGAAATCACTGATCTCGTTTTAATGCATTTTAAAATAGATATCTAATAGCGGTTTCATTGGTGTTTCGTGACATCTAATTCTTGAATTCATACAGATATTCATTTAATTAAAATGATTAAATAAATAGATCATTAGTTATTACGTCTAGTCTATTTTACAGAAAAAAATCAAAATATCTCAAATTTACTAATGTATCGATATATATATACTAGCTAAACCCGGCGGACGTTGTCTCGCCTTTCATTTTTCATTGACATACAAAAATAAATCAATAAAAAGAATTATAGAAAAAACCATTATTTATTAAATGAGTGCAAGAGGGTAAACAATATTTTTGGTCTTCTTATTTTGTGTATAAATGTAAAGGTTTTTTGGTGAGCCTACTCTCGAGCAAGCGACGTAAAGCTGTCCATGTGAAAAACATGGATTACTTAAATTTATTGCGGCAACGCGCAATGACTGTCCTTGAGACTTATTAATAGTTATTGCGAAAGCAAGTCGCACAGGAAATTGGAGCCGTTTAAAATTGAATGCAAATAAGTTGAAAACATCGGAATCCTTGGTATCAGCACATCTTCTCCTTTGCATTTTCGGTTCAATATTTTTGCTTCAATCAAATTGGGCATTAGTTTTTTTACAGTAAGTCTAGTCCCGTTGCACAGTTTTGGGGAGTTCAAATTTCGAAGAAGCAATATTGGCGAACCGACTTTCAAATTCAATGTATGCGGTGGCATTCCAGGAGGCTCTAATGAATTTAGAAATTCTGTTGGATAGTTTACTGATTGTTTCTCTTCGACAATTGTGTCAATTGATTTGTATTCCGTCGCAACACCGGGAATTTTTGATTGTATCTTTATATTGATACGATTCACATCATCATTTTTTGGAGCTAAGATTGCTCTCTCACAAAGCCAATTGTGATCTCTTAAATTAATAGCAATGTCCGGGAAAATGTTTTTCTCTAGATCCTCGAGTGATGATTGCATCTGGCAAAAGTTTGTTGGGAAATGTATTTCTTTTGTTAGGGGATCAAGTGGAAGTTTCCCGTCTCCCATATCCAAAAGTTGCTTAGCAAAGTGCTCTGCGGAATTATCCTGTAGTAAATTCACCCGCATATTAGTTGACAGTGTTAATTTTTTCACATGTCTCCATAAGGAGGAATTCTTAAGGCATGCGTTCAGCTCATCTGCTGGCGTTGACCTTGGTATAACTGGCAAAGTCTGGCGGAAATCACCATTTTGGCCACCATAATTGGCGAGCAGTATTATGCTCCACCCATTAGCCTTTTGTTGTTTCTAAAATCTTTAAGAGTGTGGTCAAGTGGCTCTAGCACTTTTTTATGGGCCATGGTGCACTCATCCCATATAATAAGCTGGCATGTTTGGAGCAAAGTTGCCATTCCAGATGTTTTGCTGATATTGCATTGATAATTTGCGGTTTCATTTAAATTCAATGGTAATTTAAAAGCCGAGTGTGCCGTGCGTCCTCAATCAAGCAAAGTGGCTGCGATTCCAGATGAAGCCACAGCCAGAGCAATATTTTTGTTCACCCTAATTTTTGCCAGTAACAAATTCAACAAAAACGTTTTTCCTGTGCCACCTGGAGCGTCAATGAAAAGAAGGCCACCATTCCTCTCTCGAACATAGTGCATGAATGTGTCGTATGCGAGCTTTTGATCGTCAGTTAGTATTTTTTCTTGGGTTTCAACGTACACTTTTAGTTCAGTTATGTTGTACTGTGTTTCCTGTAACAACTCTTTATCAGGAACGCCCTTTCTGTTTCTTTCCGGTGAACGCAGCCCGATTTCATTGAGCATTTTGTTGTTTATGGAAATACATACATCCTCAAGTGAAATAAGCGCTTCATTGAAAACATCTTCTGAATACTGCACTTCTAAGCCAGGATTGATTCTGCGTAATCAGAGGAGGATGTCCTCGCTCATACTCTCTTTATGCTTTTCCCAAAGATGCTGTGGATTTGAAGGAGCGCAAGCTGTTAAGATTATGGCAAAGAGAGTCCGTATCTGCTGGGCATTACGTGTTTCAGATGCCTCAGTAAGTGTGTTGTCCCAATGGGAATCATTTTCTAGCAAACCAAGATTGGAACACGCTTCTCTAAATGTCTGACAAACTTGTCCTTCAACCATTTTCAGGTCTTGAAAGGAAGTTGGCCCTTTTACTACATGGAACAACATTCGTAGGTAGTAGCACTCACTGTTACTTGGATGCACTGTGTAAACTCGTCCTAAAGTGTCAGTTGAAAATATGCCATCCACTGCATGATGACGAACACCTCGTTTTCTTTTGTGAAACATTTTAGTACTGGTATTCCAAGTATAGTAGTGTGAAACCTCAGGATACAGTAAGGTTTTCGCAAAGGTGTCAGCTTCACACAGCTTGAAAAATGCGGTCAAAGTAGTGTTTTGTGGTTCTAAAGCTCTCTGGGCAGCATTCTCTTCCGTGAAATACACTCGTTGGCCGTTTTCCAAATGTACGCTGAGATGCATGATGGCAGGAAAGCGCTCATGGATGTCGAAACCAAGAATTCACCACACAGCTTCATTACTGCTAATATACCGCCCTATTTGAAATTGTTCAATTTCATCTACGGGGGCATTAGAATTTTCAAGTCCAAAAACTGCCATGTCACTTCCTTTATTGACATATTTGCATATGTATTTGATCGATTTAACCGAATTGCAGTATTCTACGTTGATGTGAGCATTGAAAGATTTTAAAAGCATGGGAGAGTATGTCACTATCCACCTATTATCAATTTCGAAGTCTATGCCATTAACACTAATGGTTGCTGTGTACCCACCATCTTCTGGACATCTCCGTCTGTATTGCGGATAACCATCTCCACCGGTCTGTGTCTCTCTTATCATGGCACGTGGATAATTCTTCGTACATTTTCCATCTTTCATGCACGGTGAATTTGGGTTATGAACCCCACATGGTCCATGGATCATATTTTTCTTCACAATCGCAAATAACTCTGGATATTCCACTGAATGAGGAAGTTTGGCACTTATTGTGTCATCAATCTGTGTTGGGGCAATCTTATCAACTAACCATATCAAAATATGTGCATGAGGCAGGCCTCTTTTCTGCCACTCTACGGAGTACATCCAGCATTGAGTCTGACCATATATATCGTTTTTGGTGATTACGTCCATGAAACGAATCAACTTTTGCTTGAAGACCCTTGCCGTTATGTCGTGCCGATGACATGGTTGCTGGCCCTGTATGAGTAATTCGGTTATATCAGTCCAGGACGGATTACATGTAAATGTGATAAAAAGATCAGGGCGTCCATACTTCCGAACATACGTTAAAGCATCTTGTGCATACTCATGCATATGCCTTGGACTTCCAGTGTAAGATGCTGGCAGAATAACTTTCTGCCCAACATCAGCAGCTGCTCTGTCATTGGCAACTGCATCCCTCATATGTATATACTGTTCGACTCGCAGCTTTGACTGGTTAAAACGAATGTAGTTCAGTCGTTCGCTTTCAAATTTGGCGTACATATCAACAATAAATTGTTGGAAGAGCTGTCGACACTGCAAAAGGTGGTTTGTCTGCTGATCTCTAATCATGATACGATGCGCATAAAAATCTTTGCAACTAACCTTTTTTGAAGTCGCATTTCCTGTTCCAGGATTTATTTGATAAAGTTCGAGGTGATATCCATCTTCTCCTCGTGGAAACATGATGGGATATTGAAGAGCATCATAAGATCGGTGTGTTTCAGAAACTCGATGTTTGGTTCTATCTCGCTTGCTGATAACAATATCTAGTCGAGTAATTTCTGTTCCAATAACCACAGCTGCTACCTCAGGGGCCATTTGAGCATTAAATCTTCTTGTATGTTCATTTGTATGTTCATTCAGGGTGTTTTGTCTGCCCTGATAATAACCTTGAAGTCGTCTGTACTTGGGTTTTCAAATGCAGATTTAAAATCTCGGACCAACCGGTTATGCTCATGAAGTAAAGCACGTATTTCAGTGACTATTTCCCTGTTTAGGGCTAAACTAAAGGCGCATCGGCGATCAAGTTCTTCCTCTATATTGTCAATGAAATAAATTTGCAAAAACACCGGATCTTCTTCATGTACTGGAAGAAGAGAACCTATTTGATGGTATACTTGTCCTTGCACTTTGAATGTCGGCGTGAAATTACCGTATCGCACTATATTTGATGCCCCAAACGATGTCATTTGAAAGCAAGAATTATATTTCCGAATATGTTGCAGAAAGTGTTTGGACTCTCGAGAAGATCCTGCCAGATAAGAAAAGAGTTTTTCTGGTGGTTCATCCAATGGTGGCAAATTTACTTTACCATTCGAGCAGCACATTCCGGATGATTCTTTTTTAAACTTTAAAGCGTGACAGTATGGACATAAAGTAGACATCGGACCAATAGCAATATCGCTATGCATGTTATAATGAACGGTGTTGTCATAATTGAACGCAGCTTTATTGAGACTAACTCGTGTTCTTGTTTGATTCTGACGTATACGTTCAATGGCACGTCGAGCATCTCGTTCTGCGGGTGTTTCGGCATCTCTTGAAATCGAAGCTCGTTCTCGCAGGTCTTCAAGTCGTGCTTCCCGCTCTGCAGGGGTTTCAGCAGCGCTTGAAGACGATGCTCTTATTCGGGCAGCTTCCAAGCGTGCTTCTGTCTCTCTAGATGTTTCCCCAACTCTAATAGCTGAAAGAATTTGAGCATTTTTGCTTCTCCTACCAATATTAGATATATGTATATATATATATATATATATATATATATATATATATATATATATATATATATATATATTATATATCTTGTAATATTTAATTATGATGGATTATTGTACATGAAATGAGCGAAGATAATTAACTTAAATGGATCTTTTCCGTTAATTGACTACTATAACCATTACTTAGGTTAACCTAACATAAGCTAACCTAACAGAACTAAACCTAACATAACATAACTAAACTTAACACAACCTACCCAAACCCAAGTAAACCTAACATAACCTAACAAAAGTAGTGAGATTGAATTAATAGAAAAGATCAAATTAAATATTTTAAACTCATATACTACTTATTATTAATATCATTACAAGGAAGTTACCAATATCACTTTGCGTGTTTGAGTGGGCTGGTGGGTCAGTACCACCTTTCGCGTTTGGGTGAGTGGGTTGGTCAATATTACCATATGCGTATTAGTGGGTGGGTGGATAAATATCAATGTACGTGTATGGGCTGTTGATTGGGAAGGTTGGCCGTTTGAGGCACGATCTGATAAAAAGTGTCTATACGTTATAATCATATTAAAAAAGAAAGTGTTGAGTGGTGAGTCGACAGAGGATATTAAATACCTCAACTAAATATAGATTAAGGAAAACTAAACTAAAATGCATTGTTACATTTTTAGAACAATTCAAATAAAATACTATTCTATTTTTGCATATACAGTAACCGAACTATACAGTATTTTAGTCATGGTTTTGCATTGATGTTTTATAGCGCCCTGACAAAACATTTTGGTGGCTCATCCATCACTTGTAGTGCTGCAACGAACAATTTCAAGGATTGTTAATATTTACATAACTAAGGCCTGTAATAACTATTACAAAAATATTCATTAAAACCACATTCATTACTTAAAAATTTGAAATCTTAAAAAATTACCTATTAATTTTTAAATAAAAGTTTAATGGCTATTTCAGAAGAATATAATTTATCAGGAGTCTGTCTTAGTGTAAGGTTTACATATCCAACTATCCCAAATTTATCCTTGATATTTGTCCTATATATCTATGTAATAATCTCTCCCTCTATATATTTTTCACGTATACGTTAATAAATCCAGGCATTCCAACATACGCACACGTATATTAGTAATTTATCTGTGCATGTACTCGTTGCGTTTTATAGCCTGTAAATTGTATCACAGACACTGTGATAGCTAAAATATACTCGTAAAAAAATATATTGTTGTTAGATCAACAAATATCTTTAAAATATAAAATTAAAACATGTTGTGATCCCTTAAAAAATAACTGAATGCCGTTACTATTGAGTCAATAATCAGTAATTATTGTAGTTTAAAGTATCTCTCTGGACCCTCATTAATCAACCCTAATTAGAGATTAGAAGAGAAACAAATTGTTTTTAATAATATTGTACATTGATGCACATTAATCATCGATTTGTTTTATAGTCCATTCGGTTTTACGAATAAAAATAAAAACATGTTTTGAACTATTCACGCAGAGGTTCGTATTTACCCATTGCATTAAAAGGATAATTTTTAGATAGTTAACCTAAAAATACTATTAAACACTAGATACTATTAGGACACTGATAACTTAATATTATAAATCTAGGTAGATTTTTTACTTCTTAGAACTATAATGTCAATACAAAATTATATAGAAAATGTTGGATTTACCTTTAGAAACTCTCTAGGAACTATCATAAAAGTAGTTAATATCGTAAACAATAACTATCGATAACGCCACCAACCCCCGTCCCCAATTCGTGGGGCGTGGAAATAAACCTCAAATAGTGCGATAATTTCCATTCATCATTAGAACTTTCTCCAAAAGTAACTGAGACACATTAAAAACCATCTTGAACTCACCTTTAGAAGCCTATAGAATTGTAACGGCGTCTTTTATAAAGACACCCCTCGGCAGACTAGTTAGTCAGTATCAGTGGAAGTGTGAGTGTTCAGCCTGAAGTGGAAGTAACAGTCGAGTGATACGTGATTAACAATGTAGTTCACAAGTAGTGGCAGACACTCAACGAAGATAAATCATTGTGTTTGTTAAGTCGCATATTTATTATTTAAAGTAATTTTACTGTAAATAATAGTGGTTTATTTTCAAGTTATAAAGTAATATCTATTAAGTTATATTTGTAAATATCTATATGTAATTTATTTAAAAAGTCAGTGTACATAGAAGTAACGGTTAGTAACCACAGAGTGGTATCGCCTTAATATGTAGGGAACTCTATGGACCGTAAAATGAACAATAATTTTGAAATTAAAACAAGAAATAAAATTATTTAAAAATATAACTTCTATCAATAAATCAAGTACATCAAATATTTATATTGCAATGGCCTTAAAATAATGTATAGTAATCGTCATACCTACCTAAAATGTAAAAAATCAATTCCACATCGAAACCTCTATAAAAAGTACCTAATTCGCTGTTGCATTTTAATTCATAACAAATCCCCACTTCCGACACCGGTTGTCAGTCTCCTGACCATGCGGTCTCCTAGTTGTATGCCATAAACTCGCCCATAATATAGAATGCACGAAACACTAAAAAGAGTTTGAGACGAGTTTTAACACCTTGAGTGCATTCAAGATTAAATCCGGCAACTTGTTGGTAATTCCGAGATCAGAGGCATAGAAGTAACTCTATTCTCTACGAATTGAACATATAATATGGTTTAACAATATACTTTAGCAACAAATCCTACCTAATGATTTTTATTTAAGTTTTAATGAACAAACGTGAATCAAATATCGGAATACGTAAAGATATTTTCATTACTTAAATGTTGTAACAATATTTGAAGCAGAGTATTCCAAGCCCAATATTTATGTCGTCAGTGTCAAAGACCTGGCGCTAAAAGAACCTCCTCTGTTGTCTGAATCCCTAATTGCTGTCTTCCGCCTCCTCCATCACAGTCATTAAACTTGTCTATAGAAACTCTTGTACCTTTTCATATTCCCGGGCTATAATGTTGTATCTTATAAGAAAAATATTTTATAATCATAAAATTACTAAAATTAATGGATTGCTAAAATTGTCATGATTATTTTACAGTTATTATTTATAATATTAATATTAATTTTGAATAAACCCATGTTTTATAAATTGATGAGAACAATTTAACTGGTAAATCATGTTTATAGGGTCTCGTTTATTTATAGACTAGAGGACTCCAGTAATAATAAAAGAGAAATAACATTATTTTTCTCTTATTACTTTAATAAATTAAGTAAAGGTATAGTGCACTATGTGGAACTAGTGGCAGTGTGATGTAACCCACATACTTAAAGGAAAACAATTGTGCAAATCGTTGTGAGAATAGTTTAAATTTGAAGTTTTAGTCAAATCCAAATTATATATACAGTATAAGTAATAAATCCAAAATTTGATACCAAGGAAGGAAGAGTACTGTAGAGATGAGTAATAATGCATAATTGTTATAGGGCCGTATTTCGACAGAGTATAATGTCACCAACAGAGAGTACTTAATGTTTTTAGTTATTTACAAAAGTAATAAGGTACACAAAATCATCACTCATCTGAGTTAACAATCTCGATCAGCTGCTTCGTTTGACAATGAATCATCGGTTTAACTGTACGTAATATTTGGATTAGATGTGTGGATGAGAAAGATCTGAACTATTCTGTATGCTTCGATATAATTAATGTATTAATAAATTGATACTTTACATATCCATGTAAACTTAAAGATTATGTGCATTTAATTGAATAGAAGTATGGAAATTAAAACATTAATATTTTATGACTGGTGATATTTTTATAAATTACAGAACATAATGTGCGTGTTATTGAATGATGCCTAAAACTTATAACAAATTACAGCTTTTTTGTAATTTAAGTATATGTCTTATTAATTAAAAATATTACTTATAAAAGTAAATTATTCTTAATTTAAAAAAAAAAAAAAAACAAATTGGGTGTGCGTCGGACCACACGGTGGAAATTATACTTCTTTGGCCATTCTCATACACCCACTCACGCACACAAACAGACAGGATATATAAATGAAATATAAGACATTTTTCAATATTATTCAATATATTTATCTTCAATATATTATACGTGACTTCATTATTATATTATACACCTATATTATCATTATCAGTAATTTCTTCGATTAACAATCGATTAATCGATAGTTCTTAAAAATTTGTTCTTACTTTTCAGCGTGACGCGTTTTCTCGACCAACATCCCATCCCAAAGTGTCTAACGGGCGCAAAGAAGTATAACTTCAAAAATATTAAATTTATTCGTCTAGGGATGAAACAAGTTTACAATTTTAAGCAACTTATAATTTTAATTAGACATGACACCCAATTTATGGTGTATTTAAATGGTATTTGGGTGTGAAAAAACTGCCATATGTAATTAATTGTGCTTTACTGCAGATGTTCAGATGTCTAATTGCTTGTTAAAATTTCCAATCAAAAATAAGTTACGAAAGTCATATCAATTCCCTGCATTAGGTAGACATTTAAATTGAAAATATTCGGTCAGATATTATAGAATTGTATTGGCGTCTTATATAAAGGAATCCCTTATATAAGATTCTCCCCTATATTTTAATTAATTGTAGTTAAAATCGTAAACAATAACTATCGATAACGCCACCAACCCCCGTTCCAAATTAGTGGGGCGCGGAAATAAACCTCAAATAGTGCGATAATTTCCATTCATCATTAGAACATTCTCCAAAGTAACTGAGACACATTAAAAACCATCTTGAACTCACCTTTAGAAGCCTATAGAATTGTAACAGCGTCTTTTATAAAGACACCCCTCGGCAGACTAGTTAGTCAGTATCAGTGGAAGTGTGAGTGTTCAGCCTGAAGTGGAAGTAACAGTCGAGTGATACGTGATTAACAATGTAGTTCACAAGTAGTGGCAGACACTCAACGAAGATAAATCATTGTGTTTGTTAAGTCGCATATTTATTATTTACAGTAATTTTACTGTAAATAATAGTGGTTTATTTTCAAGTATAAAGATATATCTATTAATTTATATTTGTAAATATCTATTTGTAATTTAGTTAACAAGTCAGTGTACATAAAAGTAACGGTTAGTAACCACAGTTATTACCATACTATTATGTCTGTCGGTCTGTGTGTGTGTTACTAAATCACGCCAAACGTACTGGACCCATTGAGCTGAAATTTTGCATGGACATTATTAGCATCTCTGGGTAACAAAAAGGCATATCTTTATTTTGATATTCCATCAGGGCACATATATGAAAAATAACACATACAAACCGAGAACAAAATATTAATTTAGTTTCTAGCTTTGGCCAGAAAAAAAAACATGTTTGTGGTTATTGTGTGTTTTTTTACAGCAAACTGTTATTTACTTCAAACTTATTAATGAATAAGTTTGTACTTACTCGTTGATTTGATTCATTCACTATAAAAACCCTTTCTCACCTATTAATAAATCTGGATAGTTTATTTATACTATGAGATTGTTGTTATAATTTAATTTATTGTGAGGAAGAACACAAACATTTCAATTGTTAATGCAGATGTAGTACTGCACTAACAGCTGATACTAATGCGAAACACTAATGTGATGAAGCATTAACTAATTACATACTAATCTGTGTAGAATGTATCCTTCTCTTATCTCCATTATGCATTTCAGTGGGATTGTGATCAATTTACTGTTATATGTATTAAATTATTTGCAATCGGTATTAAATACTTATTCACATACTATCTGTGGATACTTATTGTCTTAGGACTTAGAACATCTTATTGTTCTTTTTCCTTCAAAAAGTGTGCAATATAATAAATGATCTTTAGTAAAAGAGTATAATACGTTAGAAGAATTGTATTGTGCTTCTATATTCATGCATTTTGCGGTACTTCTTGGATTTGCAGTCGTATATTTTATTTTCAATATGTTTCTGAGTATTTTCTATTCAAAATATTGAAAATAGCTGCTTAATTTGTATTCAGAGTAACACCAAAGACTCACTTCCATATAATATTGTAGGTATTATTATCACCTTGTTGGATTTAAATTTAACACTTTCACTTGTACTGTGAAAAACTATTTTATTCCATTTTTATAAATATTAACTAGCATTTTGCATTCAGAGTCCGTATTATCATCACTTGATACGTAACTTCCCAAGTAATTAAAGTATTCTACTTTTCAACAGTAAAAATATTGTTCATTCATGTCAGAGATAAATTAATATCACTAATGCAGGCATGTACTAGTTGAATAAAAAGGGAACGAAAATACATCCTTGTATCCTCAATTGTCAAATCAAAAGTATCGATTAAAACATTTTCAAATGTAACTTTAGTTACTTTATTATTGTAAACTTCTTTTAAGATGTTTAAGAATTTATGAGATTAACTCTTTTTTTAAGAAACGCCAAAGAAAATTTCAGTTCATACCAACATACACTTATGTGAAGCGGCCGTAGCTAAGGGACTAAAGTGGTAACTTGTCGCGCAGCCGGCCCGGGTTCGATTCCACCATATACAAGGTGGAAAAATATGGAAACACTTTAACTACTCTTGTGTGACATCACTTATAAAAGTGAAATCTTGTACATCATCATGGTTACAAAGAACCTGCTGTTTGACGTCATTACCGACATTTCGTCTTTTCATGGGGGCGATCCACAAGGAGTTTAACGAAAATGTTCAATGTAAGCTTATGTCAAATTTGAAGTCAAATGAAATGTCTATTCAAGAGAAATTAAGTGTCGCAAACTGAACTTCTAAAGGATTATACTTTCCAGAGTAGCGTCATTCGAATTTTACTAATTGGAACTATATTATTTATCCACGTTCTGTTATTAAATAAATTATTCCGATCAAAACTTACACTTCATGAAACATAATTATTCAAAAAATTAAGTTATTAAATTGTCTATGGAAAAACCCCCATTTCACAAGTGAAGTCTAACAGAAGTTGTAAAAGGGTTTCCATATTTTCTTTCCACCTTGTATTTTTAATTATACATATCACTATATAAATATATAATACTTTGTATATGATCTATAGTATAATACAATATGTAATAATAGTCTACTTTTACAACTTAACTGCTAACTGTCTTGCAAGTAGCATTTAAGGAGTGAAAATGATTAAATTAAACTATTTGAAGATAATTATTCCCTACATTTAGTGTTATTAAGAAAACATGTTTATTATTGGTCAGAGCCAGGAATATCAATTTGATTGGATTCTTAGTACATCGAACGAATTAATGTGCTAAGCGCTCTCTCTCTCTCTCTCTCTCTCTCTCTCTCTCTCTCTCTCTCTCTCTCTCTCTCTCTCTCTCTCTCTCTCTCTCTCTCTCTCTCTCTCTCTCTCTCTCTCTCTCTCTCTCTCTCTCTCTCTCTCTCTCTCTCTCTCTCTCTCTCTCTCTCTCTCTCTCTCTCTCTCTCTCTCTCTCTCTCTCTCTCTCTCTCTCTCTCTCTCTCTCTCTCTCACGATTTGGAATCATGTGAAACCGATGGTCCAATGAGCCTACAAAACAAAACTTGCTTCGTCAAAGCAGACGAGGGAACTGTCTTTATTTGGGATATCCTCACCACTAAAATAATAATAAATCCAAATTTACGCTATACATCAAAAAAGCACCATGCTCTTTAAAGAAGTTTAGCAGTAAAAATATAATCTACTAATGGATAACACGAATTGTATTCGGTGTAACACCAAAAGACTCACTTCCATATAATATTGTAGGTAATATTACCACCTTGAGTGTAAATACAATTTTTATTCAGTCATATTTAGGGGGGTGTAGGGGGAGCCCCGCAATATCATGCCACAAGTGTTTGATATATGCAGCTTAGCGGTTCAAACCGTTTTCATTGGTATCCTATTTTACACTTCACCAATATCCCATCCAAGCATTTGTCAAGAAAACAGGTTTAATCTTTTGAGTTTATATTGTATGCATTAATGTTCAAGCTAGAATAAAAAAGTATGTAATGTAATGTTGGGATTTCTTGAAATGCACAACATTACATTAACTCATACAACATTTAAATAAACTTCACTAAAACCCTTGTAACAAACATCAGTACACGAACAACTACACACAACTAAATTGCCGAGCGTAGAATTTTATCAATAAATAAATGACTTAGTTTTACATTTATGTTCGGAACTGTTGACGTAGTGTTGTAACCCAGCTACTTGGGGAAAAAGTGTTACAGAGATTGTAGGCGAAAGGTTATAAATTTGGTTCTCTTAATTTCACCATGGCGTCCACGCAATGGTTGTTATCGGCGTGGTGAAGTTTGGGGCATCCAAGTTGTGAGGTAGTCTCAATGTCCGGATGTTGTGTAGGGAGATCAGGCTTGTTAATTAGTTGAAAATCAGACCAATTCTACTTGGTTTGGATTCCACGTAAAGCCGTAGGACCTTTAATTGCCCTGGATATCGGGCTATTACTAAACGGTCCGTTCTGAGAAACAGTCGAACTCAGTTAGCAACCAGACTACACAGGTCATCTACTCAGCCTACAATCATATATATTTGAATTAAAATACGTCTAAAGTTGTGTCGGCGTCTCTTATGTAAGAGTGTATATTAATTTTATTTGACATTTTAAACATATTTGTACATTACTACACATTTAGATTTTAAACTTAGTATACTTTGTTGCTTTGGATCGTTCAGTAATAGTTTATTTCTAATACAATCCATCTTCATAGAAAATACTTTAACTATTCAACTTCTAAAAGGGTTTAATTAAAAAGAAAGCTTTAGAACTAAACCAATTTCAAAATAATAACCGGAAGTAACTTTACACAACTAGATTGTAACTTTATGTATTTAGTTTTGTGTGAGCTATATATAAAAGTACAACAAACATTCCATTTATTTTGTGCAATTTAAAGTGTTATGTTTTTTACCTTGCTTATTAATCCGTTTTTGTTTTTTTTGTAGTTGATGATATTTCAACATTCATTTTTAAACTGTGTCTTCACACAGTACAAATACTGGAAGATTTTAACTTAACATATAAGTAGACGGCATTTAACATTCTATAATAAGTGACAATATACAGGTTGTTTCGTAAGTAACCAGTGAAACTTCTGGAGGTCATTCCTTAGGTTAAAACAAACAAAAATTTCATGTGTACAAATCGTCTATCTCGCTCCATTATCTGGCTATCTGTCTGTATATGTTTTTCACTAAAAACTTAATATCCTTAAAGTTATTAAAGATAAAACCATAAAGATTGGTATGAATATTGATCTTTACAGTGTTCATATACTATTTAAATTTCATCTTTTTACAATAATCTATTTCAAAATGGCGGTCTTTTTAAATATTTAAAGTCAAATATCTTAATAGTCTTAAATTTTACTAAAAACTTGTAAGTTACAAAAACGTTTTAGAATGTATTTCTACAAGTAATTGTATAAAACGTTTTAATATTTAACAACTATTAACTGAGAAATTAAAATTTTTATTAAATTAAAATACGCTTGATATTAATAATTGGAAGCTTTAGTAAAGCGACATTTATTTTCTAAAAATTAAATACAGTTAGGCTAGAAGTGACGTTTATTACAACAGTAAAGAACAACAAAAGAAAAAGTACTAGTAATCCTACAACATAAGCTCAAAGTTCCCATAATCCATGTCGATGCATCGTTCTAGTCAATTTCTCATAGAACTTCTCAATCGTTCAATTACACCAGGTTTAATTGTTTCTGTCTAATCGTATTATAGCCATCCACTATTCTTTCCCTTAACATTTCAATACTTCCAACAGGTGTTTGGTATACCAAAGATTTAAGGTAACCCCATACAAAAAAGTCCAGGGGGTTAAAATCAGGAGACCTGGCAGGCCACGCTTCAGGACCACCACGGGATATCCATTTGTTTCTAAAAACCCGTCTTAAGTGTAGTCTAATATCGACACTAAAATGTGCAGGAGCACCATCCTGCATAAACCACATTGAACTTCTTTCATGTAAAGGCAAGTCTACTAATAGTTCAGGTAACAAATTAAAAAAAAAAAATCTAAATATGATGCTCTGTTTAGTCTATTTGGCAAAAATATAGGTCCTAACAATTTATCTCAAATAATCCCTATCCACACATTAAGAGAAAAACGTACTTGGTGTTTGCACTGTGATGTAGCATGAGGGTTGAAATCAGCCCAAAATAGGTTGTTAGATAATTGAAACTTCTCTTGAAAATCCTGCCTCATCGGCAAACAAAATACTTGACAGAAATAGTGGAATAAAAGCAATGTTCCCTAAAAACCATTGACACAGATTAATTATAGGCTGGAAGATTCTTCAGAAAGACTTTGGCCTCATTGAATATGATATGGATACAATTGTTGGATCTTTTAAAATACGCCACGCAGAGGTTTTAGACATTCCTTCTACCTGTGACAACCTTCTGACACTCGTACTAGGGGTTTCTTCAATGGCATTTAATATCATTTCTTGAGCTCTAAAAGTTGTCGATGAAACTGGACAACCAAACTTTTCAGCTTGAGCAAAAGTTCCACGCTCCCTCAGGGACCTATGAATGGTTACAAACGCTTCTCGGTGAGGAGTTCTTCGATGAGGAAATCTTTCTTCATGGCGTCGTACTGCCTCGCGTGAATTTCCATTAGCCAATCCATAAATAAAATGAGCATCTCCTAATTCTTCATTTGAATAAATAGGCATTTTGGTTCATGAAGAAACTAAATAAGATAATATATTACTACCAGTGCAACCACAAAAAACTATCTCAAGAACCCCTTAACATCACTGTTTTTATTTGATAGTGAACTGCAATCAATAACAAATACAAATAGGTGTTTTCCAACAACGAACTGTCAATATTACAGTCAGCTGATAATCATTGAATGTATGTATTTTCAATTTCCAAATCAGCTGTAACAATCTATTTAACACTATTCTAATTTTTAGTAAATAAATGTCACTTTACTAAAGTTTTCAATTTTATTAATATCAATTGTATTTTTACTTGATCAATATTATAATTTCTCAGTTAATAGTTGTTCAATCTTAATACTTTTTATATAATTATTTGTAGAAATAAATTCGTAAACTCTTTTGTAACGTACAGGTTTTTAAAAATTTTAGGTTATTAAGATATTTGGCTTTAAACATTTAAAATGGCCGCCATTTTAAAAAGAATTATTGTAAAAAAATGAAATTTAAGTAGTACATGAATACTGTAAAGACACATACTAATGTGCACGATTTTATCTTTAATAACTTTAGAGATATTAAGTTTTTAGTAAAAAACATATACAGACAGCTCCATGGATAATGATAGCGATATATGGAGCGAGATAGACGATTTGTACATATGACATTTTTGTTTGTTTTAACCCAAGGAATGACCTCCAGAAGTTTGGCTGGTTACTTACGGGACACCCTGTATAAGAAAAACTCAAGTATTTAATGCATGCACTGTACTGAATAGTTAAATAAATTAGCTAGGTCTCATTATAATTTAAATTGAATTCCTTAACGTTTCGAATAGTGTCAATAAGGCTTATTTACATATAAATAAAAACTGAACTTATATTTGTATGTAATAATAACATCCTTGATTTAAAAAAAACTAAAATCATTGTTAAAATTTAATATAAAATATTAATTTTTCGTTAAAAGTACCCAACATATGTTATAAAATGAGTGGTATTGACCCACCTATCGTTACACGTAGAACGGTTATTTTTTAAAATAAACTTTACATGTCTTTTCCAAATGGGTTTTATTTATTTATGCAGAGGGTGAGATTACATTCATAGGATAACAGTATATTATAATGTAAATTATGTCGATGATATATTTTGGATATAGCACTTGCTTGCTACAAAGATAGAGGATGGATATAAGGATTTTGAGTGTGGATTTCGTAAATAAACCATAAGATGTATTATAAAGGGTGGATATGAGGTATAAGACCTATATTTCTACTCCCGAGACACCAGAGCTGTAAACTTATAGGCAAAGATAAGGAAAACCAGACTATCACAAAGTCTTCCTTTGAATTTATACTAAACCTAGTATATGTTCAATATATTCAAACTTAATAACATTTAATGTAAATTTAATTTAATCGGTTTTTATTTCTCATGTATAGTAACGATTTTAGCAAAACGGAGATTATGTATTGAACGCAGACATAAATGCAATGTGTGGATAAACTATTGAATTATTTGCTATAAACTATTAATGGAACTAAAACTGTCGTGGAATCTTAGCCACTTGGTATTGGTCTAATTGTTATGTAACTTAGAAGTTGGATATTCAAGTCACGCCCCTACACAGTATCCACTCTGTCCACTACACTACATGATTTTCCTGAACTTTATCGTAAGTGGTGCTCTCGAAGACGTTTAGCATATTATTTATCAGAAGCAAATAGCAAATTGTTCATATAAATAAAAGTTTTTCTAAAACATATTTTATAAAAGAACAATTTATAAAAGAATTTTATAAAAGAAATTTATAAAAGAACTTACTTTTTCAAAAAGAGTATAAAGTGTTGTACTAGTTAATATATGTGTTTTTTGTTAATATATACGAGTTATAGTCAAAAGGTTCCCGGAATCGGTTGAAATATGTTTATTGGACAAAGATAAAATCTTACAAACCTATATTCCTTCAAAATACTCTTATCCTACAACAATACACTTGTCCCTACTTACAATGGTCAAAACACTTTTGAAACTTCTTTTTAAAATAGATTTAAGTACTTTTATCGTATTTTTACTGACAGCTTTAGCACCTGCAAATCGATTTCCTTTTCGAAATTTCCTGTTTTTAAAGTGTGAACAGTAAGAAATCGGCCAGCATGCGGTCAGGTGAATATGGAGGATGTTCTATGTGGTAACGCGGTGCTTGTCTTGGTAGTTACGTACTAACAAGAATCGATGTGCAGGGTATCGTCATGCAGCAAAATCCAATTGTTTTATGCTCATTTTTTATCCCGTTTCCTCCTAATAGCCTCTCGTAATCACCTAAGAACTTTTGTGTGGATCAATTTACCTTATATACAATATAATCGATTGCTATTCTTCAGTTTGTATGGACAGTTTGCGGAACTCGCTCAATTTTGTCATCCGTGGTTCCAGTCTAAGGGCGTCCACTACAAGAGTCATCTTCAATGTTTATGTGACCTTTACGAACACTTTTGTGCCTTTCGTAAAATTGGCTTTTTATCATCTTAATTCCATACGGATTTGACATGCATACGCTTAAATTGACATTTGAAGTGTCCCAGAAGATGACTTTTGAAGTAAAAAACCAAATTTAATGCTTTTTAGCCGTTCCTTAAATAAATATTCAAAATGCGACAATTTAACACGCAAATACACGAAAAGTGCTCTCCACGGAGGAATAATGGCAGTTGGGTGATACTCGCGATTCCTATATCACTTCTCCAGGAGTAGTACTAACTGATAGACGACGAAATTTCCACTGGCAACCACGCTGTGTCTCTGGACATCGATTCCGGGAACGTTTTGACTGTACCTGGTATATTGTTTCTGTTTTAGTTTGAAAATGTACGTTCTTATTATTTATAAACCATTATTGTACATGATTGTATACTATACATGTTTATTCACCAAGCCCATTACTGTAATCGTATGTACGTGTTATATCAAAACATATTTCTTATTCAACGTATCTTGTGGGTGCTTCTATGCCCACACAGATAACACTTGTAAACAAGTTACTTTCACAAATAACAAATAAAACGCCCTTCATAAATGGTTTTAAGTAATTACCCTCCTGTCACTGTCTTGATATAGTGCTGCTCCCCAGTCACCGGTACCAAAACCAATTCCAACTTATTATATTTTCACATTATACTTATAATTGTAGCACTGTTAGATCATTATGTGTCAGTAGATTATTGTATAAACGTAATGAATAAAGTGGGCACTGTACTTTATTTCAAAATGCTGTGTACTCCAGTTTGCACCTCTGCTATAAATCCAATATTTATCCAAATTCTAAAAATTATAAATCAACTTTTAGCTTATATAGTTTAGCTTCTTGTTGTGAAAATTTAAAAATTTTAGTATTAAATATTTTGTATTGTGGTTCGAAGACACACTGATTGTTAGTACTTTTGAAACGAAGTTCTACTTTGACATTTTATAAATAAAAAACTAATAAGAAATTGGAATTTTAACTGTTTTAAGAGGTTAGTTTTTAATGTAATGCTTAGTTCTTAGAAGTTTTCTTTTGATAAAAATGTAAAATCTTTTAGCAGTGGCGTAGTACTGTAACCCAGGTACTTGGGGATTCCTAGTGTTTAGGAAATTGTATGCTATAGGTTATATTTTTCAGTCCTCTCAATATCGACATGGCGTCCATTCGATTGAAGGCTATTGACGTGGACAGTACTAGAGAGGTCTGGGGTGTCCATGTTGGGTGGTAGTCAAGGTTCAGATGTTGTGAAGGGAATATAACCGAGTGTCAGGCTTGTCAGTTAGTTCACAATCAGAACGTGCATCAGATTACACTTAAAGCTGTAAGTCCCTTAGTCGCCCTGGCTATCAATCCCTCTAAGAAACAGCCGTCCTTAATTTGCCACACTCGTTCACTTACATTCATATTCCCCTTTATATCTAATATCGGTGAGTTACTCATGAATACTGAAAAATAAATATTGGTCTCCATCACGAGTGAAACTAGTTTTTCAGCTAATATATTAGAGTATTTCATTATACAACCAATAAAGGTCTTAAATCTAGCTCTGTTGCTAGCTGATTGGTCACCATCAGCAGTACGAATGAGGAGAGTGGGTATGATCTGAAATTAATTAAAGCTTCTAGTTGGATAAAGCGGATTACGAATATGGTCTAAGTTACGGCCATGTCATCAACAACTAACTGTCTTAACGCTAAAGCATTTTTAATTACTAACTGCAGCATTAACGAAGTAAGATTTACTGTGTTACAAGATACATCTGCCTATATATACTTGGTATAAAAAATATTACTTTTGCTATCACTTATTCGGAACTTACAGGTGAATTTAAGGCTTTACTTGAAATTATGAATTTAAACTTAAATACAATTTATTCGTTAGTTAAATATTTTTATAAATTTAAATACATCTAAGTACATACAAAGATATAGAAACCATTTCACAACATTATTTTTTTCATATATAATTTGATAATTTAATATTATAAATAATTATATGCCATAAAATATAGTTTTTGATCAGAATAATATACTAAAACCGTTAAATATTGGATAAATAATATTGTTCAACTTAGTTACTTTGAAATTCAAATAACTGCTACTCTGAAAATGATAACGCTTTAAAGTCCTATTTGTGGCAATTAATTTCACTTGAATAGACCTATTATTTGATTTTTTGTTCAACTCCTCGTGGGCCATCCACATGAAAAGATGAAATACCACTAATGGCGTCAAAAAGTATGTTCTTTGTAACCAAGATCGTGTACAAGACTTCACTTTTACAAGCGAAGTCATACAAAAGTTGTGAGAGGGTTTCCATATTTTTCCACCCTGTATAGTGTATCAATTGCATAATGACTAAAAGAACATTTCATTAATCTCAACTAACACGTGGACTAATCCTTTGTTTAGTTCAGCTGATATCTACAAGTAATGTACAGCTGTAGTAACAGTAATGTAAGAAACAGAAGGCACCATAAATAACAAAGTAATATAAAGTTACTACAGCTCATACATACCACTATGACTATTATTTTTATAAACTATATTAGGTTTATAATTTAAACATTTTGTTGTGTTTTTAACAGTTAAAATAGTTATAATTTAGCATGTAACTACGAGTATATGTTGTATATTTGGTTGGCATTTCAAAAAATGCATGTTTAATATTCTGTCCAAGGAAATGGATATTAATATTAATAAAACTATGACACAATTCTTTATTACGATGGCTTTCAACCAAGATACAAAATAATGATATAAATAAACAAAAAATAACAATTTAAAGATCAACAAAGGATTTCTGCTCTAAAGTAAATAAATAAGCAAAATTTGTTAAAAACATTTTATTTCAATTTCAAAGGCAATTGATAATAAGTCCAAGAAATCAGCAAAAAATATAAAATTATTTTATTTGTGATATTTCGAAAAGTTATTTTGAATTAATTTAATTTCAATTATTACAATAAAAATAAAAAGATAAGTTTTTTTTAGCTTGGTTGGAATTTTAATTAAAAGTAAAATTAATTTTCAGACTTACCTCAAAGTAATTGTTATCAACTCGATTGGTTGGATAAAAAAAAGTTTACAAGGTTTATATTAACAAAATAAATAACAATCCCTGGATTTTAGGCTATAATAAATAGCTCTTTCTGAAGAACAGTCGATCTTAGTTAGTAACAATGACTACACTCATTCATCTACACTCATCACCCTCATTCACTACTGATATTTCCCCATATCTTGACTATCAGTGTCTTACTAATGATAATAAATAATAATGAATTATTTTATTGTAAATATTTTAAGCGTGAATAAAACATTAATAGTAAGGAGCCTGATAATAAGTACAAACTTAGCTGGGCCAAAACCAAGTAGCCTATATTTTTTCATTAAAAACTATTCTGTTCTAAATATCTATGTAGTCAATTCATTGAATTAATAACTATCTATGTAGTCAATTCATTGAATTAATAACTATCTATGTAGTCAACTCACAAACAGGGTTTCAAGAATTAATAACGAATTACAAATTTCAAGAAATATTTGCTATTATAATTTTCTATTATTTGAATTTAAGAAACACTAAGTTTTGCAAAAATAGTTCTTAAATAACTGTAGTAATGTTCTTCAACTAACAAATTATGATTGGTAGAAACGTACATTTAAATAAATTATTTCGCAAATTATATAAATATTATATGCAAAAATGGAGCATTTAACAATATTTAGATTTTATATTTCGATATAAACTCCAATTATTGTAATGCAACTTAAATATTTATTTGACTCATATTATGTGTAATGGAGTCTTTGATATTTGAATGTTAATTTTATTTATAGCGTTCTGAGCAAGTAAAATACAGTTGCAAATTATCCTCAGTATAAAACTTTCTGAATAATGTAAATTTAGGATGTGTTTTTTAAACACTGTTGCAATACTAATTAGAAATATTCCTGCTTAACAGTGAATTATTATTTTCTAAAAAATGGGCTTATCCTAATTATTTGACAAAAGAAAAAACAATAAAAAAGTAAACAAAGTTAATACAATAACTTTACTAATCCGTTCAGACCAATTAGAACCTAACAAATACTTTAAATTACTAGGAAATCAATTGATTTATAGAAGATTAAAGTTTTGTATGGAAGTTGACATTTCATATAAACAAATCCTAAGATATTGTTATTATTGAAAAGATTATTATCTTATTGTCACGTAAATGTAATATTAATACCATAATAGTGAATATAGTAATGAAATTAACATTTCGCATTCCAATCTGTGGAAACATTAATTATGATTGGTAGAACCTGCTTATTTTACAAAAGTATCAATTGACAATAATGCTTAAATAAACGAAATATTTCACGTAAAAAGAAATAAATCTTAAGATTTTAATATAATAAATTTTTTTGGAACTGTTTTATTTATTTGTCATAAAATTTTTTGTAAATATAATCATAACATTTTAAAATGTCACACCATCTGTGAACTTTACATAAGAATCATGTTTATCAAAATGGAATCAAATTGCACCACAATATACTTAGACATATAAAAAGAGAAAAAAGCATGATATGTTGTATAAAGCAATTAAGTTCATTTGTAATACAGTAAATGGAGCATTTTTTAAAGTTAAAGATTCTCTTTTAAAACGTGTGAAGAGGGCGAGAACATTATGGAGTGCGAGTCAAGATGTGTCTTTTTAAATCTTCTATGTATTAAGTTGGTCGGCACATAGTGAGGCATCGATCAGCGTGTTGTGAATCGACAGGAATATCGATCGACTCGCCGCTCGGGAATTCACCAACGAATTCTCTGAAACGCTTTTCCTCCAGTTGATTTGAAGCTATCTACCCAACATATCATCTTTACAAAACTAACATGAACATTGAAATATTTGTGTTGTCAATCACACAACATGAACCTATTTGATAACAAACTCTGAAATGATTATTTGCTGTTTTTCGAAGGTTTCTGCTCGTATACAAGTATTAATGGTTTATTCTTATGGGAAACACTATTTACCCACCCCCGATGAGTCCACCAATCGTTCTTATTGGCCTTTCGGAAGTGTTAGTTGCACAAATCCTATGATGAAGAAGACGCTGAAAATATCGTTGACTTAGGCAAATGAAAGCCAAGTGATTTATCACCTTTTAACTATCTCAAACATGGAATAGAATCGAATTTAAAACTGTAATATGAAACCTATAATTCTTTAAAGCGTAGATAAAATATTTTAACTTGCTGTTTCTTTAATATTTATAACGATTTAATGAATTATTATATGCAATATTTTCGTAAATACTACATAGAGTAGACGTGAGTAATTTATTTGTTTTGTTAAACAAAGTAATTTATACCATATGTATGACTGTTATTTATCAATTACCTTGTAGGTTTAGCTAGACTTCTGAACGCGTGGGACAGTCGTAACACTTTAAGAGATTCTTGGCGGTATGTATTTTTTCGATGGTGTTCATTACTGATTTATGTTAATTAGCTGCATATCACATAATTTTTTTCAAAAATTTTATATTTCGGTTTTACAATCTGAAACCATTTTCAAACACAACATACATAGTTTTTAATAAAAATGTAAACTAATACGTAGAATTATTAGGTCATATGTTTCTTAAAATATTTAACAGATGGTTTGATCAATGAAAGTATTTGAATATACACCATATAAATTTTGATAAAAATTGTTTAGTCCCTTATTAATTTTGAATTTTATTTAATACTTCTGATTTAATAATAGGCAGGTATATTGGGCAAGGTGGCACTCGGTTGCGAAATGCAGCTTTCTACAGCCATACATGCTGCTTCTTTATACATACATACACTTTAAGAGCACTATTTTATATAAATACTATCCTCACTGAATGATGCAACTTTAATAACTGAGGATACTTTCCTGCACTCAAGTGGCACTAGAGATTCGCAGTTCCACTATGTACACTTGTCACTTCGCTGAACTCTCAGCTCTAAACTCCCAAATCTTGATTCGCCGTTCCACTATGTTTTCGACCTTAAGTGGACAGGGCTTTAAGCCTTAAGGTAGTGCAATTGGGTTTCGCTGTGTTCATTACTTCCTAATTTTATAATCAAAATAAAGTACTGTATCTTCTCTTGAGACTGGAAAAATATAACATTTTTTTAACCACTAAATTAGAACTTATGGTCTTAAGGAGTGGTGAATTTAGCCAATTTTAAATCAATATTGGCCAACTTTAAACATAACCGTTCAAAGTACGAATTAATTTTTTATAACTACGTTTTTACACATAAATGAAGGGATTAAGATGTTTATCATAAAAAAAGTTTTTAAAATGAAAAAATCATAATCCCTTTAGTTATGTGTAAAAATATAGATTTCAAAATTACACTGTGGGTCAATAATATTGTACGTGTACGAGTGGGCGGGTGGGTCAATACCACTGTTCGTGTACGGGTGGGCGGTTGGGTCAATAACACTGTACGTGTACGAGTGGGTGGGTGGGTCAATACCACTGTTCGTGTACGGGTGGGTGGGTGGGTCAATACCACTGTTCGTGTACGGGTGGGTGGTTGGGTCAATAACACTGTACGTGTACGAGTGGGTGGGTGGGTCAATAACACTGTACGTGTACGAGTGGGCGGGTGGGTCAATACCACTGTTCATGTACGGGTGGGCGGTTGGGTCAATAACACTGTACGTGTACAAGTGGGTGGGTGGGTCAATACCACTGTTCGTGTACGGGTGGGTGGTTGGGTAAATAACACTGTACGTGTACGAGAGGGTGGATGAGTCAATACCACTGTTCGTGTACGGGTTGGCGGTTGGGTCAATAATACTGTACGTGTACGAGTGTGCGGTTGGGTCAATAACACTGTTCGTGTACAGGTAGGTGATTAAGTCAATAACACTGTACGTGTACGAGTGGGCGGGTGGGTCAATAACACTGTACGTGTACGAGTGGGTGGCTGGGTCAATAACACTGTACGTGTACGAGTGGGTGGCTGGGTCAATACTACTGTTCGTGTACGGGTGGGTGGTTGGGTCACTAATACTGTACGTGTACGAGTGGGTGGGTGGGTCGATACTACTGTTCGTGTACGGGTGGGTGGTTGGGTCAATACCACTGATCGTGTACGGGTGGGTGGGTCAATTACACTGTACGGGTACGAGTGGGCGGGTGGGTCAATACCACTGTTCGTGTACGGGTGGGTCAAAATTGGTTATACGCCCGCAAAACGTTTTTTCTTAACAGGACTGTTTTAGTACTGAATCGAGAAACATTCTATACTAACCTAACCCATGCTGATCATGGGTGCTATCCAAGCTGATCATGGTTGCTACCAAAGCTGTTCACGGGTGCTACCCAAGCTGATCTTCTTCATACTTGTCTTAATAAATTCCGTATATAAATCAAAAGTAAATGGAGCATAGAAAGAGTAAGGTTAAAAGGGATGTTAGCCTCTCCCTTAAAATAATAACAGCAAAACTTTATTTTCCTAATAAAAAATTGATCTAAAATAAAATACAGCTGATTTCAATAATACTTTCCCTAATTACCGAAACGAGATTTTAGGTCGTAAAAACTAGATATTTTGTGAAAGTATTTTTAGGTACTTAAATAGATTGAGCAAGATTGCTATATATTATGTTATTTTTTAAATTTACTTTCTAGTCATATAATACATTCAGATTTCGAGACAACATTTAATTGTGTATATTTATTTTTATTTGCCTAAGACATAATTATCAACGCTTTGTGCCATTGAGTTTGGAGTAAATCATAGGCACAAATAACTGTTGCACACTGACCCACCTACATACGTACAGTGGGTGGGAAAGTCATAATATGACAGTTTATTTTTCATATTATCAGTATTAAATATATGTACTATCGAAAATTTATTCAAGAAGGTGTGTTATTTCTGAAACTATCATTCCCAAAAGGATTTGATTCAAATCTGAATTTGGGCCCTGCCCAGAGCAATTATAAGGGTTAAAAAAATGCTTTTCTTTCTATTTAAGTGTTGAGTAGAAATTTAAATACTCCAAGAAAAAATAATGCATTCAGAACACCAAGTATGTACGTTTTATTATTGACTTGAAGAAGACGTCTTAACGTTCTTTATATATTTTACAAAGTAATATTGATGTTTAAATGTAAAGATTTACTCTATCATATTAAATTTATATTTTAATATTGTTTACACTATGTCTTATTTGTATAAAGTCATATATATGGGCCATTTTTATATTCTTTTGTAGTAGGTGTTAGAATATATATCGATATATCGATAAAGAAGAACTGAGTCCTCAGCTCGACTCAGATTTCAACTTGGAAATTAAATAAGTTAGAGAGTTTTCAACGTCCAATATGCTCTACAATATTCCCTTTCGATATTGCATTTCTTATGTAATATTTACATACTTAGAAATTCTTTATTTTTATTTAAAATTATTCCAGTCATAAATTTGTCTTAAAGTTGGTAATATCTCTAATTTCTATCCCAAATTTTATATGAACTAATATGATAATGTAACTTATCAATAATAGAATTCTATTACGATAAAACATCATTCATCCTATTTGAGATTGCCATAATTTTTCAACGATTAATGATCTCACCGGTTCATGTGACATTGACATTTAAATGTTTACAATGACCTTGAAATCTAATGAAAAACAAGCTAAGGGTGGTTAATAATAGCTTTAAGAAAACCTGTAAATTGTTTTTCTTGGCGCACTAACATGCTATAGTTCTTTGTTGATATTATATACTTCGTGAAAACAGAAATACAATTTCTGATTATTTGGATGAAGATATGAACTCTGACCTAGTGAACAAAATCTTAGCCAAATATTTTTTTATTTATTCATAGAATGTAATATATTTATTTCTTTTAGATAGTTTTTAACTATTTAAATCATTGCCATTTAAAAGTGTCATACAATGTTTTTGAAGTTTTAACAAATTTTCTGGTCCGTGGATGAGTTTAACAATAGTATTAATTAATTGTAGCACACATTATCCATAGTTTATTTGTATGATAAAATGTTGGAAGTTGACAGTAACTAAATACATGAAACGAACGATTTATATCACAAAATGAACTCTTCTATGAACATTTTTATAATGGTAAAAAGCTTATTTTTTATACTTGTATTATCTTTATGTATTTTAATATAATCGAAAATAACCATAATACTATGACAAACTATTTGAATACATAATATTTCTTTATCAAAAGTGCATTTCTTCTAGCAAAATATTAAATCGTGGGATATAATGTATATTTGTGGTTTTGATGTGTTTTTAGTTTACTAAATAAAAAGCATATTCAAAAAGTATATAGAGCAGGTAAGGGTACATACATTTTTATTAGACTTAATAGAAGGCAAGATTTTTCTCATCTGAGTGTAGCAATTCCACTAATTGGTCTCTAGAGGGTGGTTTTGGAAAATAAACTGACTCTTACTTTTTTATTTTATGTCTATTTCAACAGTTAAATGTGTTGGTGCTTCCGAATCCAGTTTAAGCTAAGGTTTGTTACCATAGGCTAAAGTATAGTAATAAATACAATTTGTAATTTTGGTCAATTTGACATTATTTAAACGTATATTTGTATGCAATTCATTCCAAGTAAGGTTCAGATATGTTCTTAAAAGTGAAATTTTAGTTCATCAAATTTTAAATAAATAGTAATTTAATACATGTAAATTAAACCATCAGAGAAAGCACTGTTAGTACGTTACATACTTTGTTAAAAATAAAATAATAGTAACCCAATTCAAAATTAAAGTAGTATCTTAAGTAATTAAATAGTACGAGTACCTGATAAAAAATAAAGGATATCTGTTGTACAATATGTGAGGGTACTAGGATCAAAAGAGGGTATCTCAAAATTTGGTAAAATATCAGGTTATTATTGTTTCTGATTGAGCGATGCTCTATTTGGCTACAACGCCAGAAAAATTAAAAAAAATATATAAATCCCATAGATTTTTAAGGTTTAAATTTACTGTTAGTATCAAAGAGAGGTATATCCATCATCAGTTAAATTCAAAGCAAAGTATATCCATTTGAACCAATCACAAGCATTGCTTAGGTCACGTGGTTTACAGTACTAACTGGCATCAGTTATTGTTTGATTAATTTTACTTTAATTTGCTGTGAAGCGCAATATAATAACGTAAAGAAATTAAAAATAAAATTATGTTGTTTATTAAAATATAACCCGAACCAGGCACTGATTTTTATAATTTTGAAATCGAAATTAGGCAAATAAAGTTAATATTTGCATGATCTGACGAATGTTTTAATGTTATTGTGTTTCATAAGTAAAAATAATTTTATCAACGATTTACAAACAATATAAGGTATATCCAGCATTTTGAATAAAAAAAGGGTAACTCCAGTCTGTTACATAATTTTTCTCAAAAACTAACCTAAAAATGTATAATTTTTATTTAAATAATGGTGTATGTATATTTTTATCTTAATTTAGAAGAAACGTCTAACTCCCTAACACTTATGGTTATTGCATTACTGTTTTTTGGCTCTCCTGTAAAATTTATCAGACCGGAGATACTCTCTTTTGATTCTAGTAGCCTCATATTTAAAATTATACTAAAATTACAAGTTTTATTTGTCCGCAAAATTAAGGGGTTTGATATTTAAAGTCATTTACCAGTACTAAATTTCGATAAATTATGGTTAACCAAATTCTTAAAGTCCAGTAAAACTAGTTGTAATTTTATTGGTGTAAAACATTAATTAATACAATTAAATACTTCTACACGCTTTAAATGTTCCGAATTTCTCAATTCATGTATCAGCTATAATTATCCTTAATAAATGCAAGATAACGTTTCTACTTGGTTTGTACGCTGAAGCCTACGTGTAGATCAACGGTACTACTAGATGCCTATCGTGGTTATTGTTAGTCCTTACGTGGTTTGGTTATTTAGAGATACGTCACTGTTAGTTAAAGTATTAAAAAGCCTAAAGACACCTGCCAAAATTACATACTTAATGAATATATTAATTACATATCGTAATTACAGTGCATATTAACATGTTGACCGTCCATAAACTTTATAATCTTAGCCACACTTATGGTTAATGGGATATAAAATATTCACAATAAATAGGCACGTATTGACAATGTTTATTGAACAACACTAGTGGTTCCTGTCTCTAACAAAAGCATCAAAGTGTCAAAACACATAACAACGAAAGGAGATTTTACTCTTAAATTAATCCATACAGTAACTACTAAATAAAGTAAAAAATAATGATAGTAATACATAATCATAAATATCCAATAACTTAATTTATTAACACATTAGGAGATTTAATCAAAAGTCTGATGGCAATAAACGATTTGAGAATCTGAAGATTTTCATTACTATCCACTTTCAAATATTTTAAACTGAAAATGAAGAACACTTAAAAAAGTGTTATTGCTAAGTGACGTTTTTAATTTTACGTTTATATGAACACGAATACATAAACAAATAGTCTGGTAATATAATTATTTTGCAATCCTAAAAACACACTTGTTTATTGCCTGACCATATATCATATGAATAATTCTAATTCCTATATAAAGTTAAGAAAATTCATAAACTGCACCTTAGTAAGTAATTGCACTTGTTATAATTATAAATATGACCGCCATACGTTATTAGCCAAAATAGTTTTCAAATTTGTGTTTAACATTAAAAGCCGCACAAAAATAAATGGTAAACCCAGGCTATATAATGGATATATAGAGAACTGTTGAATTACGGCATTATAAGAATAGTTTGGGATAAAATAACGAATTTTGAGATTATAGTGACAAACCCACATGCCATAAGTGTACGTTGTTGTGCGTATATAAAGCCTGCTACAATATCTGTGCGTTTTAAATTTATATTTTAGTATATTTATGCATGTTGCACATACAAGGTAGAATATTTATGCAATTAGTACTTATATTATAATATTTTTGTTTCTTGTGACGTTCAACTGTATTGTATTGTGTGCGTAACAACACGTATTATACTAATTTAAAAAACGACTCCAAAGAATCGAAAAATAAATATATAATGAAATAATAAAAATTTGATTGATATTTATACATGGATTTCTGGGTAGTGAAGAAAGTGTTACAGCCCTGAACATAGAGGAAATATGTTGGTATACCTGAAAAACTTAAGATTTAAGGATAGGGACTGATATAAAACACATTTCCACCCCATTTCCTGGAATATACGTGAATATTAAGGCATATTTACAATTCGTGCATTTATAGTCCTTATAGCTAAGATATATTTACAACAATAAAAGAAAACGATACATTTGCTATGACATATAGAAGTAAATGAATTTAACTTTTAGTCGTGTTTTTAATACTGTATTAGGATAAATAACATTAAAAGACTACATTCTTTTTAATATATTTTACAATACAAATTTAATATTGCTTGTTGAAAAATTGTTTTAAAAATTTAAATATCTCAGGACATTATAATCTCATTTATTAAAAAGCCTTTTACTGTGACCTTTACTTTAGTGTGACACTAATATTCTTTATGTAACTAAGAGTGGTTAAATAATTATAAAAATGCCATTACCAAAAATAAATCTATTAAACTTTACAAATTTTAGATACGCTTAGTACATTTGGTACGAATGAAAATAAGGCTGTTTCAACATTACTAAACTAAAGAATTATTTTTTATAGTTATTAATTTAATTGTATCTTTATATAATGAGACTAATAATTGTAAATAACTGAACATGTAATAGTGCGATATAACTACTGGGTAATTTACCCTATATATAAGTAAACTATTCATACAAACAAATTCAATATATTTTTCTTTAAATAAACCATTTAGGGATCAAATATATTAATTTTGTAAGACACTGTAGATATGTATTGGTTAATTTCTGAGAATAAATCCAGATAATTAGTGACATAAAGATATTTAACAAAATATTAAACATATCTTACAAAAAAAAAAAAAAAAACCTTTGGGTAAAATTGTTGTCTAATCTAATTTCAGAAATGTAAGGCGAATAATATATTTAACATATGTAATACTTTTGGGAGGGACAAACAGACGACAGCCGTTATTCTGTCAGTCAAATGTGTTGTAAGTAGTTTCAAATTCACAACCAGGTAGAGGATCGGAGGCTCTAGTACAATAAAATTATTCACTAGAGAACATTTTGTTGTACTAGTGAATAAGGTCTCCAAAATCTCTCCAAAAGATCTAGTTCAAATCTGACTATTGTTTTTTTCTTAGACTTTAACTTTTATAGAAAATAAATATTGAATTAATTTTCGACGAAAAATTGCTGGATTCATACTGAAATTGTAGTCTGAAAAAGGTTGTGCATTCCAACAAAACACTTTAAAATAACATATATTCAAAGGAACAAATTGGAATAGTTGAACGTTTATATTAGCACTAGAGGACAACCCCGGAACGCTTCGCGTGCCAACCAGCTACTGTACCACAATGCTTAAAATTCTAAAGAACCCAAAAACATTTATTTTTCAATCGATATGTTTACTCTTTTCAAAAGAAACCGTGGAACATTTTTTACAATATTATTTCAGCTTGATATTTTTTTTGTTATATTATATTTTTAGTTATTTCTAGTTCTCAGGATAATAACTAGAACTAGAAATACTGAGGATAGATGGAATTATTAAATTGTTTTATCAGTTTCAGTAATAAAATGTATTTCGTTGAATAGATATTTAGGGAATGGATATGTTGTGTATTCATGTATGTATATATTTAGTTTATAAATTATTTATTGTGTTGTGCATACGGCAATAAATAGCGTCGTTTTATATAAATAATCAGACTAGAAGTAAGAATAATTTTCAATCTAACCAGCCCCTGCCATCGTAACTGGAATAGATTGTTAGGTTTAATTCCAATAATATGATTGTTAAAAATGTAACAATTTATGAAAAACGAGTGAAGTAAATTTGCACCAACTTGATTTTACGAATAATGAGATATTAATCCATCTTCATCTAAAAAGATAACGGGATGGATTAATTCCAACTTAGATAACCATTTTATATGTTTATATATAAGTGCAAGGTGGGCTAATGTTTTCTAGGTGACTAGTAGCGTGGAAACAGCTTTCGATTCACATTGCTTACGGCCACGAATGACAATTGAACGCAGAACAGACATTAGTTTAAGAAAAAGTGCTTTATATGAAATCATACATTGACTTAAACAGTCAATCAAAATTTAACGAAAACTCCAACGAGTATACATTACACAGTCTAATTGAATCCTTACGTCAATAATATTTCAAGACATTCAAAACCTTTTAGTAGGCTTGGACAATTACTCTGCAGATAATCTCTTAATAATTTATGATTTTAAGCTCAAATTATTAAGCAAAATGGCTTTATTTCAAATATTTTATAAGCTGTTTCCCTTTAATTTTACCTTGAAATCACTAAATCTACCTCATAAACTATGAAACACATGTATAAGAACGTTATATAGTTGTGATATAATCAGTAATACAACATAGTTTGTAAGACCTACGTGGCTTGTACGAAGAGCAATCAATAAATATTTACGACCTAGATATGTACATAAATGATTAGATATTCCCCATAAATATGCACGCCCTGCTATACAACGTGATCGTTACCTATATACGACTTTCTTAATAAATAATACTAGTTCAGTCAATAATTGTTACACATTTGGAACTAATATTGACTAATAACAGTTTTTGATACTGAAACAGGTTTTACGACTTATAAATACTTACAAATAATTATCAATAGAAATAAACCTTATTAAACCGATACAAACAAAAGATGGTATTGAAATAAGTACAAACGGCTGGTAATTTAATTAGTTAATAATTAATATTAAATTACTAATATTAAAATTTAAATATAAATTAAAATATTTATAACAATAACATACAAATGCGATTGTTACGTATAAATTCTTCAAATTACAAACAATTTGTTTATTGCTTACTCTTAATATTAATGTCATATTTTTATAGTACACAGGGTTGGCAATAATATATTACCAGAAAGACGCTATGTAACACTTGACATTTTTAACCATCATTATTTACAATAATTATTTCATTTATCAAAGGAAAGATAGAGTTTACACAATATCCACGCCTGTTCGTAAACTGTCACTTTCATTTCAGGCTGAAGACAAACTTCCACTGAACTGACTTTGACTCATTCTGGTCGGCAGTGTGGTATCTTTATATAACGCACCACTTTAATTATATAATTTCACAAATATAATCCAGATGTGTTTCGATTACGTTTCGGGAAGGTTCTAGTAATTATCGGAAATTAAATTAACGCGCTATTTGTAAGCTTGAAAACACTTCATAAACGGGAAACAACTTGCCTTTGTGCCTCAATATGTCTTTGTGTGATACAAGGATTGAGGATACAAGGATTTGTGCGAACAGTGGTACTTACCCACCCGCCCACCCGTACACGTACAGTGGTACTACCACCTGTACCACTGTACGTGTAGGGGTGGGCGGGTTGGACATTACCACTGTACGTGTAGGGGTGGGCGAGTGGGGAATTACCATTGTACTTATATGGTTTTCCGAGTGAGTTAATACCAATGTACGTGTATGGTTGGACGGGTGGGTAAATACTGTACTTGTATGGGTGGGTGGGCGGGTGTATGGGTGGAATCTACCACTGTACATGTATGGGTGGGCGGGTGGGTCGTCTACCACTGTACGTTTATGGGTGGCCGAGTGAGCTGTCTACCACTGTACGTGTATGGGTGGGCCTCTTACAGGTCTGAAGATTAAAGGAAGCACTTCAAGTTCAAGAGAGAAAGAGAGAGAGAGAGAGAGAGAGAGAGAGAGAGAGAGAGAGAGAGAGAGAGAGAGAGAGAGAGAGAGAGAGAGAGAGAGAGAGAGAGAGAGAGAGAGAGAGAGAGAGAGAGAGAGAGAGAGAGAGAGAGAGAGAGAGAGAGAGAGAGAGAGAGAGAGAGAGAGAGAGAGAGAGAGAGAGAGAGAGAGAGAGAGAGAGAGAGAGAGAGAGAGAGAGAGAGAGAGAGAGAGAGAGAGAGAGAGAGAGAGAGAGAGAGAGAGAGAGAGAGAGAGAGAGAGAGAGAGAGAGAGAGAGAGAGAGAGAGAGAGAGAGAGAGAGAGAGAGAGAGAGAGAGAGAGAGAGAGAGAGAGAGAGAGAGAGAGAGAGAGAGAGAGAGAGAGAGAGAGAGAGAGAGAGAGAGAGAGAGAGAGAGAGAGAGCGCTTAGCACATTAATTCGTTCGATATACTAAGAATCCAATCAAATTGATATTCCTGGCTCTGACCAATAATAAAAATGTTTTCTTAATAACACTAAATGTAGGGAATAATTATCTTCAAATAGTTTAATTTAATCATTTTCACTCCTTAAATGCTACTTGCAAGACAGTTAGCAGTTAAGTTGTAAAAGTAGACTATTATTACATATTGTATTATACTATAGATCATATACAAAGTATTATATATTTATATAGTGATATGTATAATTAAAAATACAAGGTGGAAAGAAAATATGGAAACCCTTTTACAACTTCTGTTAGACTTCACTTGTGAAATGGGGGGTTTTCCATAGACAATTTAATAACTTAATTTTTTGAATAATTATGTTTCATGAAGTGTAAGTTTTGATCGGAATAATTTACTTAATTACAGAACGTGGATAAATAATATAGTTCCAATTAGTAAAATTCGAATGACGCTACTCTGGAAAGTATAATCCTTTAGAAGTTCAGTTTGCGACAGTTAATTTCTCTTGAATAGACATTTCATTTGACTTCAAATTTGACATAAGCTTACATTGAACATTTTCGTTAAACTCCTCGCGGTTCGCCCCCATGAAAAGACGAAATGTCTGTAATGACGTCAAACAGCAGGTTCTTTGTAACCATGATGATGTACAAGATTTCACTTTTATAAGTGATGTCACACAAGTGTAGTTAGAGTGTTTCCATATTTTTCCACCTTGTATATGACTTGTAATGGAAAAGAAAAGATAACGGAATTTGATTATGGACATTTTATAACCACACTTTTATAAAACATAATATAAGATTATAAAGAATAATTTATTAGATACAATGTTTTGTGTATATGTATGGTTATTTTAAATGACGATAAAATATGCCTTTTAAAACCACATAAGTATTTAATATTTTCAAACATGATATAACACTGAACGCTAAGTCTAAGCAAAACCCCTTCAAAAATACAGATCTACATTTTACCCCTTATGACACAATAGCTGTTTTTTTTCCTAAGACAGCTTCCAAAAATAATTAAAGCTTTTTCCAAAACTTTAAAAATTATTTAGTTCTTGAGTTATTTTGGTAACATAAGTTCTTAATATATTTTGGCGTGATATATTAATTAAAATTTAACAATTAACGTGTAAACTGAATGAAATTATATTGAGGTTCAATTTTGATGAATTTTAAAGAGCCAATTTTGGCCAAATATTGCAATCAGTGTTCTAGTGACAGTTATTATAGCTAGGTGAAGTGTAATTGTGGTAGTGATTACTTCATAAACCTATATACAACTGCAAAACCCAATTTATACACAGTTAAATTTTTCATCAAACAGAATATTTGTAACTAAACACGACTTGATCATAACACTAGTTTCTCATTTAAATCTAAATATATAATAATAAATAAATAATAATAATAAAAAAACGATAAACTTACTCATCACGTTTTTTTATCTCCATAAATATTGATCTTATTTTAACAAATCTTGGAGGGAAGTTATATTTTGTATCATAAAGACCCACTGAGAGAGGATTTATTAAAATTCCATTCTTTAGGGATATAAACAACCTCACAACGTTTCCTTTTTTCCCATAACACTAGCGTTAGCTAAATTTTACAATTTATTTACAACAATTGATACAACAAATGATAAATACAACACAAAGGTTTGGCTAATTTTATTTTCAATATAAACTATCTAAGGTAACTTCTATTGACTCTGACATGATTGCAGTACATCGCATTACCCTAAAGTAGATTTATAGGATTTTCTAGACTATAAAACCTTTTTATCTAACGGAACGGCAACAGACTGGCCTCATTGTACAATAAAATTTTAACTAACAAAAAGACCAAAAGGAAAATATAATAATACTTTTAAACAATATTAGGATTTTGACTTAAATAAAAAAAAATATATTTGCGTATGAAATAATATGGATGTCAATAGGATATCTAATTAAAAAAAGAATAACAATTTTAGAATCATACATCTTTAATTAATCAAAATGAACAACCTAAGTAATAAACAAGACGAATAAAATAGTGATCTATATCAGTGTTATATAAACTATTGTTTTAATAAAACAGATGATAAACTGCAAAAATGGTTTTATATATTTTATTTTGAGTTAAATTATTTAATTATCGTATTTAGACTAGGAAAGGTATATCTGTGAAACTTTAACTTGTAAAATTTCTGTATATTAAATAAATAAATATTTTAATGAATTAATTAACTATGGTTTTGTTACATCCAGCTTGAATCTAACATGAACTATGGCAAATTGAAACACTGGAATTATTACACAAGCTTTGTTATACGTAATATATCCAATTATTTATGTTTTGGTATTAAAGATTTATTTTGTAATAAAAAAATCTTAATAAATATGATATTTTTAATGTGTGTAATTTTCTTTTTAATTTAGGAATAGAAATTACAAAATGAAGCAATGTAAAGAAATAATGTATGTATTTTAAAGCTTTATATATACTAATTAATTTTATTTTACTAAAAAAATACTAATTATTGTTCCTAACTGTAAATTATCTTAACAGTAGTACTACTAAAATATGTAATTTAAAACAAATTTAAAAATGATGGAATGTTCTTTGATAAATTAATTCAATATTTCCACGTAAGAAAATTTAAGTTTATAAAAGGACAAATCATTTTGAAGTATTACTGTGTAAAAAGAAAAATTGGATATAGATATTATTGTTCTATTCAGACACTTCATATATGAAGCTGGGAATTCACTGGTTGACGTACAGATGTTGGAAGATGGGGTTGCGGCTTTGTTGTCTAAATGGATATTGTGCTATCGTAGAGAAACACATCAACTTCAATCTCACTGCTTGGCTTATCTTCAACGTTCATCAACATATATTACAGTAATGTTTATGTATAAATACAAAGCATAGACTAAACGTTTTGAAATAATATATATATATATATATATAACGATACTATTATAATGTATTTATTATAAATATACAAGTTATATTACCCGTTTATACAATTTCAACATGTAGTTCCCGAATAAGTGATTCAACCCACTTTTTCTAATACCTTCTATGAAGTAATCCCTCTTCTTCCCTTCTAGAAGTAATCTACGTATGTACGTTTGAAGAAGCCCTCCCATACACCTCACGTGCTGGTAAAGGACCTTTCCTCTCCTGAAATGGTACGACGTAAGGGGTATTCTCACCCATCCCACATAACGACGTCATAGTGGACCTCCCACCCATCCATTTACGTACAGATTGGTGGGCCTTCCACCAATAAACACGTACAGCAGAGGAGACCCTACCACCAACACTCACACGTATAACGTAAGGTGGAGCATTTTACCCTTCATATATGTATGGTAAATGGCACTTTCCACCACCCCACTTTGTTCATTGTTAGTTAAATTGTGTTAAAAAAAACATTTTTTGTTTATATTTGTTTATAACATATTATTGTTCATTGGTAAACCACCAATCGTAGATATTATAGATCGTAGAGGGATGAATGAATGTAGAACGAATGTAGTCATTTTTACTAACCAAGGTCTACTGTTCCTCATAATGAGCTATTTATTAATAGCCCAATAGCTAGGGCAACAAGGGAACCTACAATTTTACGCGGAATCCGAACTACATAGTATTTGTCTGATTTTCAGCTAACTGGCAATCCTGACACTCAGTTCTCTTTCCTACTCAACATCTGAACCTTGACTGCCACCCATATGGACACCCCAGACTAATTAATTAAGAAGGTCTTATATATTTCTTAATAATATTGGACAACAATCCAAAGATACTGGTGTAACAGGGGATGATTATATTTAAACTTAAAATATTCTGCAACTCAGCTGCAATGACTAGGCTACTTGACATTACCTTACATATTATGACTTTATTTACAACAGTTTAACCAGTATATTTTTCGTCAAAAGTTACATTCCTAGGACGAAGGACCACGTGTCACGAGCGAAGTGTGATAGGGTATCCCCTAGTATTTCAATAACATTATTTGACAGGTTTTCGTTGTTTCTCATGCTACTCTTAAAACATTTTCAGTCGTCTCCCCCCCCCCCCCACACGCCATGTATCCCCAAGTATGTTGACAGGCACTAGTGTCATTATTCTTCGAATGTGTTTTGACGGGTCACCATTGTTTGTCACACTATCCTTACAATGTATGTCACTAATGTCCCTCATTTATCTCCTGGCTTTAAACTATTTGTGGCTAATAACAATTAATTGTTGTATCTTCTGCAGACGTTCTACAGTTTTTGAATTTAAAGTAGAGTTTTTATGTATAAATATTTCATGAAATTCATCGATTCTATAAATTTAAGATTATCAAAAATACAAAATTTTCTGTAAAAAATGTATAGCGTCATTGATCTATGTACTATTTCAAGATACAGCCATGAAGCACTTGTGTACATGTAAAACAGTTTTTATTTCAATAAATCGAATTAATGTGACAAATTGAACAAGAAAAATATTTATGAATGGGAAGTACCTATACATTATAAGTGATTCACAATATGAGAGCCAAACGTAATTCCAAAACACTTTCGTTAACTAGCTAGATGCTGTTGTATACTCTTTATGAAATATATTGCATCTCAAAAATGATTTGACTGCTAAACTTCATATTGTGCAAAGTACTTTTATTGTGATTTTTAAATCATCAATAAATTATAACTCCAAAAGTAGTGATTTTAAAAAATGTTTACAAAAGTAATGAATTATTTAAAATTTTAATGAATATCTAATGACATCTCGTTTTTGAAAATAAACTAGAATAAACCAGGTAAAATTTGTAAGTATAGCTACTATTCACAAATGAGTGGCATTTACAAGGCTTCGAATGTAATATTCAATCTTTTTGCGTTACTTCAGATGCACGAGTTAGCCACGTCACTGTCATACTGTGATGTTAACTATCTATAATGAAGAATTCATATCTCTACAAAAACAGAATGTTTTATGGTTTTTAAATTTTTTTGCAATACTTATAGTTCGTTTTGGTCGACGTAACTTATTAATTATAATGATGTAAACACTATGTTTAAAGAAGATTGTTGTAATAAGATCATAAATCAGTTAATCTTCCAAATTTATTAGAATTCCTTACTCAGGAAGTAGTTGATCGTCACGGGGGTTAGTTTGTTCGCAGAATGTGACAAATACAAAATTTGCCTCAGAAGTGTACCGAAATTACACACACACACACACACACACACACACACACACACACACACACACACACACACACACACACACACACACACACACACACACACACACACACACACACACACACACACACACACACACACACACACACACACACACACACACACACACACACACACACACACACACACACACACACACACACACACACACACACACACACACACACACACACACACACACACACACACACACACCATAAAATATTTTGCCCCTGTACTGCTCCCATAGTTCAAAATTCACGTAAAGGCGGTTCTCCATCGAGCCTACAAAACATCAATCCTGGGCTCGTCTAATCAGGTGAGGGACCTGTCTGAATTCGGTATCTCTGTCTACTGAAAGTTATACGGTAAATTAAAAATAAAAATGAAGATAATATTAAAATATAGCATGTTTAAATGTACATTACAATGAAAATTAATTATTAGAAAACATAATTCAAAACAAGTGGATATTATGTTTTAAAATTTTTAAGAGCACAAAGTAACAAACAAAAATGTATAGTTTGGACAAGAAATAAATTTTGGGTTTGGAAATAATTTTTACATATTTATTTTGTTAATTCTAGTATAATTCAAAATCAGCATTTTTTATATTAATAAAGTATTTGCTGTAATGTATGGAATTAACATCCATATTATAGTATAAGGAATGGATGATTAAATATTCATTAAGAACGTTTTATGATTTGAACCATTAATTCGTTCGAAATGACTGTGCATTAATACAAGACTGGATGTGATAGAGCACTTCTTATTGTAGTGCTCCATATTTGTGAGGGTTACCATTGTTATATCTAGGTTAGCAGTATTCATTGATGTCTACAGTTGTACCTAAGTCATCCCTAGTTATCTGTTATATAAGGTTGAAGTGCTAAACGCGTTTTCGCATCTACTAATCAAGAGGCAAAAATATAATTGAAATTGTACTCATGTGGTTATGGTAGAAAAGGTTATGTTTAGTATAGATAAATAAAAAATTACGTGAATTTTAGTGGAAAACAAAGTTAGTAAAATTTAAAAAACCGTTTTTAAACTCAAATAAATTGTATAGACATCGAGTTATTAAAAGTTTAGTAGAGCTACAAATTTGAACGGCACTGTTTTATAGGTTTTTACTTGTGTAGTTGGCTGTTTATTCTTTATCTTTAATAAAATTACTTTTTGTGGCTCTTGTAAATTGGTAATCGGAAAGAATTAAGTTAAATGCATCAATATATAATTACTACTGGATTGCGCTGTTTAGTGAGCGATTCCTCCCAAAATAGGTATGACTCCTCCTTTTTTTAACCCCCCTCCACCACATCGTGGGACAGAGAGTCAGTCATCTGACAGTAATAATGAGTATGTCAGTATATTCAGTCCTGTTAAATACTGACAAAGGGTCCACTCAATGGTTGCAATGGTTGTGGACACTAGTATACACGTCTGGGGTGTTCGTATTGGGTAGTATTCAGGGTTGTTTTGTAGTTCAGACCAATTTTATGTGGTTCGGATTCCACGTAAATCCGTTGATCCCTTATATTACCTGGCTATCGGACTATTAATACATAGCTCTTTCTAAGTAACAGTAAATCATAGTTATAACACACTCATGGTATAATATTCACCCACATCTCTACGATCGTCGTCTTAATAGTAAATAATCTATAATGAAACTAAAAAAATACGTTTGCAATAATGTGTGGCAGTTAACGCTTATTAAACAGTTCTTAGTTTATATTCTTCTAAATATTCAATAATAATTATTTATAACTATCCACATAAACATTGAGAACCACAAGTGATACATCAGAACACTTTGTGGGGAGAAAAGGCACTTTTCCATTAGGGGATGTCAGAACCACCCTTGTAGATCCGTTTACAATGTAAGTAGAGACTGGTGAAAAACATCACTTTATAATTTTACACAATAGAGGTTAATGTGGAGGTTTTTGCGTATCACTAACTAATGTTGCAGTTTTTTTACTTTTTATTGTAGCTTTTTTAATTAGAAATATCAGTAAAAGTGAATGTTTAATGGGAAAGAAACATATCAAAATCTACAATGGACGTGTAACTTTTACTTTTTTGCAATATACTTGTTTTAGTTGGAATTATTGCTACTGTTGATAACGTATTACCTTACAATTGCCTAATGACCATGTGCCTCAGTAAACATTGTTGTATTATTAAAATCCTATTGGACATTTTCCGTTAATTCATTACCACTACTTTATTTATCGCAATTACGGTTAGGTTAGGTTAGGTTAGGTTACGTAAGGTTAGAAGGGTACTAAAGTTTATCACAAACTGGTAAATCCAATGATTGACTTACCAACGAATCCGCTCTCCATGCGTAAGTTCTTGGAAAGTGATAAGATAAGGCCAGTGATATCGGATTCTTAGCAGTTAAGGAATACTACAGTGGGCGTAAAAGGTTGTAGGGAACAGTTTTTAGAACAATGGAATAGTTATCAAGCGGTAGTGAATTAACTTAAAAGATCCGATAAATCTAATAATTAAATGTTGATTTAAGTACTATATTCGTTAAGTAGTGACCGTTTATAAAAACAAACCAACTTCAGATATACTTAAAAATATAGTAATAAATATATTTAAATAAAACAAAAAATAATGATGGTACCATATGAGTAATTGTTTTTATATATTGTTTATATCACATTACTGATTAAAATAGAAACAATAAATGTCAACATAGTCAAGCTTCAATAACCTTAAACAGTCACAAGATTTATCAGGAAATGTTTCTTTATAACCTACCTAAGCACAAATACTGTTTTTGATGAAAGGTAAAGAAAATCAACAAGTAAAATAACTACCGTAATTAAATATCCTCACCATTAGTAAAATCTTCAACTTTTCTCTTATATTTCAATTATTTTAGAACATATTTATATTGATATTTGATAAATTATTTAGAAAATCAGGTATATATTTCAAATTAATTTATATAAATTCATTAGTGTTCAAATAATTATCATCTATTTTCTAGTTCTCAAAATTTTCTTTAAAAAATGTAATTTTAAATTCCTTATATTTGTTTGACTTCATTGAACTGATGTTCAATTAAATATTTATAAAACCTGTATTTACATTTACTGATGTATGATCTTTACATGGGTAATAATAATAACAACACGAAACTTTAAAATAAAAAAAAAAATTAAACACTAAAACAAATAATTACGGATGATTCAACTCTGATCCGTAAAGTATATATAATATAAATAGTTTGATTAAAATTTTTCGTTTCTAGCTTGCAGAATTGTTATTTCTAACTACTTGAGCTATTAGCTGAAGTATTGAACATAAAACAAACAAAGTTAGAACACAACATGTTCCGGCAGTCAGTAGCGGTATTGTTACACCTCAATTCATGTTATATTCATTTAAAACTTTACTATACTAGTTACAGCTCACACCTATTTTGTAATGAGACTTACAAACATTTATGTAACATTTATCGTTTTGAGCAACAGTGTAGATTACATTGTTTATTCATCTTTCCCCTGTTAAGATTATAAATATTGAGTTTTTATAAGAAATGCGTAGATAACATTTTAACATAGTATAAATCGAATTCTTTTCAAGGAAGTTCAATACTAACAGGGCTTCAAAACTTATGTTCTTAGTAGTATTTTTTTCTTTAGTCTCTGTAGAAGTTTTAAATTTTGAAACAACTGTCTAAGTCCATGAAGCTAAATTTATTTTGAACTATCTCATATATAAAATATTGCAGAAAATAATTACTTTTGTTTAGTCGTGTTTTTTAGCCAAACACATATTAAGATACTTTGATCAATCATGTCTATAGAACAATGATAATAGTTAATACGGCAACGATCTATCAATATGAACACATTCTTAAGACTGACGCTAATCTATTTATTCGCTCTAAGATCACACACAAATCGTTCTCCTCCTTTTGAACACCTACAACTTTCAGTTAGTCTTTTATATATTTATTTATTTAATCATTCTAGAAAAGACAATTTCCACTTATATTACAGCGTTACAATACAATTACCACTCTTAAATTCAAATGTGTATAATTGTAGGAAGAATATAACTAAACATAAATATTAATATTCGTTAATTTTTTAATTAAATAAACATCTAAATTAAAAAATAACAATAAAACAGTAATAAAAGTTCAATGTTAACAGGAAGTAAAACCTGAACTTTAGTATTAACGATAGTATTGCTAAGTTTTTTTTTTTTAATAACAAAATTATAATACAAAAATCAAGACTGGTATTGGTGTTTCTGGCAATAAATGACTATATTATTATATTCATTGACACGTTTACAACTAATTCCTCAATTAGGAGCAATAAATAATAATGACATATATATTTTAACTTATAATATCAGGTACTACGTTTCTGATTTTATCACTAAAAGAAGAGGGTAAGGTCATCGACAGCAAAACAAGGTCATCAGGGAGGGGATTATACAGTCACATCATCATACTCAAAAGCGTTGAGCTCCCAGACTGGTACGAGCAAACTGAGACTGACCACGCTCAGGCCATACGCTGGCCGAGACACAAGGATATTGAGCCCAGAAAACAACATACAACAATGACACGTCTACTAATTACCTGTGAAGAAGTACAAATAGACCCAAGTCCCTGTGATTATGGAGACTTCATATCAAACAGCTATAAAAATTGAGAATACGGTACTAAGAACATGTAAACACCATATTTTTGTTTAATTAAAATTTCAAAAACTTTATTTATATAGTTAACTATAACTATATAAATTATCTGCTAAATTATCTGAGAGAAGTAATGTTGATGAGGATCAAAAATCAAAATTATAATTTGGATCTAAAAACATGTTAATGTCTCAACTTGAAAGTGCTTAAATTATTATTTTTGGAATTTCATGGATAAATCCTGTTACACAAACTATTTTGTATTTATGGAATGACCGTCTTGACTTCAGCGTGTCCTTTACAGCAAATACTGGAATTACGGGGAGTTTGGGAACTACACAACTAATGCTGGAAGCCATTGCCACGCCTTTAAACTCTTGGATTGTTGCCACACTTCAGCTCCTGCTTTACAATATACTTGTCTTATATTGTAAATTTAAGAGCGATTAAAATATTACTATCATGGACGTTTTTTATTCATATTGTCTTTTAAATGTTTGTTTCCTATAATTTATAGATTATTCTTATAGATTTAGTTATATGTTATTAAATTGTTGGATTTAAAAATGCTCTTCATGCGGATGTTGGCCTTGACAAGTAATTATTGTCTGTCATATGTCAAACACGGTACACTTGGCAACATCGCACATTAGAGGTACATTTTAGTGCGGACATTCATTAAATAAGTATGATGGATAATTATGATATACTTATTCACGCTGAGGCTACATCTTACACTCAAAAACCAAACTAACGATTTTGGAATTATATATACTCGTATATCCAATACTTGAAGATAAAATAATTATTGAAATAGTTATGTAATGTATAGTAATATTTCTACAAAACCCCTTCTTAAAGGTTTTAGTTTAAAAATGTAATTTATCACGTCAGTACGAAAATAATATTGATTATTGTTATTTAATATTGTATATTTCTTTTGTGATTGGATATGTAGAACCAAACAATTCTTTTATAGTAGTTTAGTGCTTAAATGCGACAAAGCACCACGCTATACCCTAATTTTTTCACAGTAAACACGATTAATAAATCAATAAAAAATATTTCGTCCGTTAGGAATGTATAAAATTTATTAATATTCAAAAATATTGCAAATGCATTTTTTAAATCAGTTTACAGTACTGTATGACATACAAATCTGTTCATTTCCCTAATGTAGATAGGGCATTTCGCTCCTGGGAATATTATTCTCTTTGATAACAATTTGTCTTTGATCTGTTGCTGAGCGACCAAATTAGATAGTGAAGTTTCCTGCGTCTTGAGTAAATTCAAAACCAGACACAAAGTCATTAAAACGGAGATCTATCTTTTCTTTGCTTTACTAGATACTAAGTTTATTTTCTAAAAATGTCCAACCTATTTATGTTTGTAGCTTTTATCAACAAAAAATAACGTATATTCTTACTTTGTGTTAAGGCATCTTATGTGCTTTTACCTTTAATTTTAAAAGTATGATAACATTTATATTTATTTATGTATTATTTTTAAATTAACAAATATTTTAATTTTAAGTATTTTATATATTTTTTAGTAAATGCATAAATTTGTATTCTTTATGATTCGCACCTTACAGTGGTTTAAGTAGTGGGATGTTTTTCAATTGTTTACCTACTTACTTAAATGATCACTCAAACACCAAATAATGCAAATATGTACAGGGAGATTTACGAGGTTCTTATACTTATAAAGCATATTCTACTTGTAAAAATAATTTTAAAAATAAACTTCTGTTGGAAAACGCTTCGTTGGTGAGTTACAACTAACAAAATATATCAACGTGATCCCTAGACTAAGAGTGAAATACAGCCTCACTGAACTTCTCATAAGGAAAACTATGTGAGAAATTCAGTCGTATCTTATGTTATTGTACCTTGAAAACCTACTAAATAGTGTTTCTCAATTCAACCTTTAGTAGGTATTGTGTAATTCAAGATTAAATTCCAGAAATTTGAGCAAAAATCCCATTTTTTTAAAAATTATTTTGTTAACTAACATGAAATATTTGAGGGTAATATATTTAATTTTTGAGAAAATGTTACGCTGAGTAAAAATTTAAACAGAAATAAGTATGCAAAATTCAAGATCATGAGTACTTAATCGGATATATTAATAAATAAAACAAATATAATTTGGTGGGGCCAACTTTTGTTATTTTTTAAATTATATTTTAAAAAATGATGCCTTATTTTTTAATCATTAGATTAACGGCAACAATTCACATTTAGGATCTTTTCCGTTAATTCACTTCCACTACTTTGGTTAAGTTGTATTAGGTTTGTTTAGGTTATGTTAGGTTGGTTATGTTATGTTAGGTTTGTTTAGATATGTTAGGTTTAGTCATGGTATGTTAAATTTGGTTTGGTTATGTTAGGTGACCCTAAATTATGGTTATGGTAGTGAATTAACATAAAAGATCCAACATTTATTACGAATTATCGTTTAAAATTACGACCTGGTAATGAAAAAAAAAGGTATGAGAAGGTGACCTTGTGACCATGAGTTCAACTTAGTACTAAATGGATTCCATAAAACATATAAACTTGTGAATTTATATTTTAAATATAATATATATTCATTGCAGATAAATATATTTATTTGCTATACAAAATTATTCTTGTCACCAACTTAAATTTTTCATTTATTTTTAACTTTATTTTCATCTTTTGAATATATTCATAACAATTTTTATTTAGCTTACGTTATAGATTGCTTACTTTTTCAACAATTTATAATTTAGTTGTAGCCCTACAGCAATTTTTATGTTTGTTATTATTATATATAAATATCTTGCAAAATACACAACCCATAAAATGTACTATGTTGTGTAAAGATGGCCAAAGTAGGATCAGCGATGACGTCACTAATAACAGAAGGATCACCTTCCTTCCATCAGGGATATTGAGGCCAAAGACTAATCCTAAGTCCGACATGGCTAATCCACTTTTAGCAGACTTTTCCATCACAAGTGCGTTCATTATTAACGTAAAATATAAACTGTCCTGTTGATTACTTTTAAATTACTATGTAAATATTCTTATTTTGTAATACTATAATTTTAAATAACTAAAATTAAAATAACAGTGTATTACAATGCTAAATAAATTTGGTTTTTCACAGTATTAATTTAAGGATTACATAGTTGAATAGGCCACCTGCGCCCTTTATGGATATTGCACGATACAGGAATATCCTTTTAGAGCGTATGCTATTTTATTTTTATGTAACTTGTCTATTATAATGATATTCACTTTCAAAAAAATCATTAGACTTTTACTCTATCTAGATAATTTTAAAACATATAATGAAGTATATTACTTTTGCATGAGGTTTGACTTACAGCTAAACTATTATAAACAATGTTTCAGATCAGAATCTAAGCTATAAATGTGCAAATTATAAAAAAAATAAGATTATATTACTTTTTTAGGATATTTTCCATTAATTCAGTACCATTACTTTTTATTGATGTAAAAACTATTCCCCAATCATTTTTACGTCCACTGTGGTATTTCTTATCCGCTAGGAATCTGATATTACTAGCCTTATCTTATCGCTTTCCAAAAACTTACAAGCGGAGAACGCATTCGGCGGTAAGTCAATCATTGAATTTACCAGTTTTTGATCAACATTAGTAGCCACCTAACCTAACCTAACCTAACCTAACCTAACCTGATCCAACCTAACCTAACCTATAATTGTGATAAAAAAGTAATGGTAGTGAAGAAATGGAAAAAGTACTGTTAGTGAATTAACAGAAATGGTCCCTGTTTTGAACAAGTAATATTCACTCTCATATTGTTCTAAATTTAATGCGAATTCTGTCATTAAAATGTAAAAACTGTAGCCCCTATTTGATTTTTACATTTTAAATGTTTACTTTCTCGTGATGTTGGATGACTTAATGATATTTAGTATACTGTAGCATTGTTTGATTAAACTTTTGTAGATAACTTATGATCATTTATTGGATAATCACCTTAAATACTAGGCAATTATGTTGCTACTCTAAGCAGATATACATATTGTACGCGTTTTATGAAAAAGAAAAATGTTATTTTCTATATCATATTGTTACGCACTCCTCTCCCTGTGCAGACGTGACAGGGTTGCGTAGCTCAGGGGAGCCTTGGGAAGGGGTTAAGGAATGGGGTGGAACTCCAACTTTTGTTCACTGTTTTAACCTTAACTTCGTGCCAACTGAACCACACTCATTCCTCAGAATGACCTACCCGGTCACCCCGATCTCTCATCCAACCAACCTTTTGACAAACAATTTCACAAGTTCAGTTCCCTGACTGGCGATTCTCTCTGCCGTCTAACACCAGGATCTTCCTGACCCCAGGACTCCACTCACTACTCTAGTACTCCCTCAACTTTCCACCATTGACTGTCCCCGGCACCTGAGAATTATCTTCTTAAGGAAAACACCAGTACTGGGACTCTAGACGGTAAGAAAAAGGACCGCAGCGTTACAATGTGAATCTGTATTTTTAGCTTTACTGTATAAACATTTCTATTAAGTAACATTTTTTGGTTAATTGAAAAAAATTACCTATTTATAAAGAGAGCTTACTTTCTTCTTTAAAAACCACTTTTATTAGCTATATCAACTTTTAAAAATATATTCATTTGTTAATAGTTATCTAATTGTGTTTATTACTTTTGAATACTTTGAAACTAAGGTTAGTTGTAGATATTCATTATTATTCATCTCTAAGACGCCGATCGTAGAGATATGGGCGAATATGAGGCGTAAATAAGTGTGATAAGTGTTTATGAACGAGTGTAGTCATTGTTACTATCTGAGTTTGGCTTAGCTCAGAAAGGACTATTTATTAATAGCCTAATAGCCAGGGCAACTATGAGACCTACAGCTTTACGTGGAATCCGAACCACGTAGTGTTGGTCTGATTTTCAGCTAACTGACAAGTTTGACACTTAGTTCTCTTCCCTGAACCTGAACCTTGACTATCATTCAACACGGACACTCCAGACTTCTCTGGTAGTGTCTATATTGATGACAACCACTGAGCGGACGCCGTGTCGGTATTAAGAGAACCGAGCATGGAACCTATCGCCTACAATATCCCAAACACTTTATCCCCAAGTAGTTGAGTTATAGCACTGCGCCACCAGTGCCGACAGTTTTTATATTTTGCACTGAAGGGAATACCAACTTCATTTTGCAACGCTTCGTGTTCTGTTCACGATTGAATTCAATTGTAAACAATAATTGTCATTGTAAAGCAATTTCTTACAGGAAGAATATGTGAAATGTGTTCTACTTACATATTTAATGTATCTTTAACATTATGTGTATTGTTCCTGTTTATTGATAGGGAAGTTTTATTAATACGTATTTTCAGTGAAAGTATGAAAGTAGTAAACTGGACAAAGCGTGTTGTTGTGGGGTCTGTACATCCATAAAATACAATTTATTACTGGATACTGTATATCATACTAAAAAGTAGTTATTATTTTATTGCAAACTGACACGAATAATATAATTATATAAAACTTTTAATTTTAATGAACTAAACTTTATAACATTAGGAACTCAAGTGTATCTACAAAACCTAAGTTTATTGCAAACTGACAAGAATAATATAATTATATAAAACTTTCAATTTTAATGAACTCAACTTTATAACATTAGGAACTCAAGTTCATCTACAAAACCCAAGTTTATTGCAAACTGACACGAATAATATAATTATATAAAACACATCTTCCAACCCAGAGCATCACCAGAATAAGGTGGATCTGTGCCAAATACTGAGTCCCTTTCCATATGGTAGTGGGAACATCATTAGAAAAGCCCACCAAGAACTGATTTTAGGGCGTCTGAAAATGAAGCAAGCCATCATACGAAATGATCTAGAGGTCACGCACGACAATCTTACCCTACAAGTACAACAGTCTTAAAACGTCGTGGCAAGCAGAGGGGAGTCGGGCTAAATGATGTCCACTGCAAAGACTATAATGCACATACACTATTAATACCATATTGATTTATAATGCAAGGTATCGATCACTTACAAGATTGAGGTCAAGGTGGAATGGCCTTTGTGGACGCTATACTGCTGGAGAGTCAGGTCCCCAACATCTTCAACAGCCGCAAGCAATCATGGGTCAGCAATCTCTCCCGGAGTTTCCCTTCTCGTATTTTTGTGTGTAGAGAAATTATGAGCTTGCCACCATATATTTGACGTAGTGGCTGGAAATTCCGACCAGAAAATTTGTAAATTTTATTTACTTATATTTTATAGAATAAAATATGTTCTTATTGTATTCTCTTATTCTTCGATTTCAATGCAGAATGGCATGTACCCTGATGAAGTCTTCAGATCACCGAATACAGCTTGTCAGCACCAGCCAGCTGTCTTCCAGTCACCAGTCACGCATTGAACCAGCGTAGTAACATGTTTTGGTCTTTCCACTCAGACCTTTACCACTTCTCCTGGAGATCAATCATTCCCTGGAACTGTATTTACCTTGCATAGCAGCCTTTGATTCCACAATCTCATGTTCCCAGAATATAGGATCTTTCGGAATCCCTGCCATTCTTTCCTCTTCCATACTGAATTACTAGGGTAAATGATGTCCACGATTGCCTTAAATGTTTCTTCCGAAAACGTGGTACTTTCGGCCCCCCTTGCTGGAGACCTTTTGGTTACTACTTTATACATATTCCTCCAGAGTTTAAAGTTCATATCCATACAAAGTTGTTCGTAACTTTTCAGGGCTCGATTTTCAATGTTTAATCCAGCGACCTAATCAAGATGTCTAGCAATAGTTCCGACGACGACCTCTGAAGCCTTTCTTGCTGGGTGTAGACAACTCACATGTGCACTCCACCATCTGCATGATGGAGTCCACTTGACGACACCTGGCATCTAGCTGACAGTCAACGCTATCGACGTACATCTCCTTGTTCAGTTTGTCTACGTTCAATCCAACTGGATTTAGAATACTCTTTTTTTCATTTTGCTGTTCAACTCTCTCGTAGCTGAAAGAATTCAAACTCCTGATCATTCTAATTTTTATTTTGTATTGCTCAAAATAATAATTTAAAATCATTTTTTAAGGATAAAAATGAAGCCAACGTGTGAGGCATTTAGGATATTGCTCTAGATCATGTAAATGTGGTAAATATATAAAATTTAGTTGAATAATTTATTCAATCTCACGTGTCTCAATGAGGGATTCCATATTTACAGTTTTATTCAATCACAAATATTTTAAGAAATTTCAGTAATTCGGATGACATACCGAATAGTTTGACTTTGAGCTTATCAGTAACATATTTATTTATAATTAAAAATAAATGTAAATTTTCTATGGACTCAAAGGGAAAGATGCCCAATTATGGCACAGTCCCTCTCACCTCCTTAGACAAGCTAACAGCATAAATTAATTAATATAGAGGATACTGTTTTAATTAATATTGTCTATATTAATTAAAACAATATATTAAATTAATATAGAGTTTTAACAACGACGACTACAAAGAATCCTGACATTAGTAGGGTCCAATCCATGTTTTTATGATAGTGTAGTCTATAAATTTAATTAATATGAGGTCTTTATTCAATTAATTCTTTAATAACCTAAAATAAATCTTATTTGCACAACAAGAACCACAGTTGTGTTGTTGTGGCTAAAATGTGTTAAATAAAGCCGATGAAAGTCAATAAACGCCAATTCCATCAATCTTGCTTACACCCAAGAGGCTTGCCTTGTAAATTGATATTGATGAACTTGCGTTGGTTGAGGGTTTTTGTAAGAAAACAAGAATAATGAGATCTTTGTGGTGTCATTAAGGATCGGCTCTAACAAACATCTTTATCTTACCAACAGGCAATCTGTTGATTAAGAGAATGAAGAATTATTTTCTTTGCTTTATCCGGGAGGGAGTTAATGTGTGGTAATCTCATTTTATAGTAAAGTTGCCTGTTTATAATAGCATTGTTTTTTCACCAAATCAACTCCAGACCAAAACTACATGATTTTGAATGATATTCATAATATTTATTTTAGAGTGAAAATATATCTTAATACATTTGTAGTGGATTCTAAAAACAAACCTTTTCATCTTCAAACAGATCCAATTGTTGTTTGCTCTTGTTAGAAGTCTTGCAGAACGTGTCAGGGTATTAAATTAGGTAATAACGGACTTTTTACCTCGATGGAATGAAATTCAAAACTCAAAATAATTTCATTGTACATATCTTGAAAAAAATTACATGAACTTAATTGAAGCTAGATTTGTTATATGCATAATGCATACTTAATAGGGTGTTAATCTGACGACTGAATATGTAAAATATTATAAAAAAGTTCAGTAAGCAAATTATTATTATTTTTTTTATTATTTCTTAAATGATATGTTTAGACTATTTAGAATTATGTATGTAGTATAATTTGTTGGCAGCAACTGTTTATTCATTTTTTTAAAAGGTGTTTTATATATATGTGTGTGTGTGTGTGTGTGTGTGTGTGTGTGTGTGTGTGTGTGTGTGTGTGTGTGTGTGTGTGTGTGTGTGTGTGTGTGTGTGTGTGTGTGTGTGTGTGTGTGTTTGGACCGAGATATGAAGGTCAATACATACTCGTATTATTAAAAATATAAAGTGATCTCCTGTCACATGCTGAATCCAATTCATCGAGCCATTTAAGACCTGCCTGACTGATTCTGTTAATTCTAGCTAATCTGTACGATAAAAAGTGCAGAGGGAAATCTGTAACTATGTGATCCGTTGTTTGTATAGACTTCCCATAGTGGCATGCCTATACTAGAGTCAATTCCCATTTATATTTCCAGTAGATAATATGCCCACGCCAGTTTGGAAGCGATTCAGGGATTACTCCTTAAGATTAACTCCTTAAGAGGGAAGTTCATACAACCTACAGTTATTAAAGGATCATCGATAGTAAGGAGATTATTTCGTACATTAAAACTTTTACATGCTATGGTCCAGCTAGTATTGCGTGATAAATGTGATCTGCTCCACTGGAAAATGGTAAGTGGAGATGGGTTTCGAAATAAGGGACCATTCTGACGTGGAGATTTTGTGTAACGGGGAGGAGTACGCTATTAAAGATCGTATTGAATTCTTTAAGTAATGCCTCCGACGTCCTATCTCAGGAAGAGCTATATTGGACAACACCGGGAGCGAAGGAAGTGGAGTTGCCATGAGAGTGCTACGTGCAACCCTCATGACCCTATTAGGTTGAACATCAATAGCTTCAGGGTATACTCTAATCAGCCATTGGGGGGGGGGGGGGTTATACACAGTACTCAGCAGCCGAATAAACCTGTGATAAAGCAGTTGTCTCCTCTTAGTTGCGTGCGTTTCCTCCCCTTGGTTGTGTGCGTTGCCTCCCCAAGTTGTTCCAGCAATATGATGTAGTAATGTAGTACATTAGCCCTGCTTTTGTCTTTAGCTGCTGTTTTTTAAGACGTCTTTTAAACGTCAATGATCGTTCTAACTATAACTCCCAGGTGCTGTGGATTAAAAATATGATGAAAAATATCATTTAGACAGATGTTCAATTTTCAATTAGCTTTTCGGTTTACATCGATAGTTTATATCATTAAAAACGCATAAATAATTTCAAAATATAAATATGCAGGTGTCTCATTATAAATGGCTAATATTTCATTTTTAACCTTATTATATGATTAGGCGATAAAAGTTTTTAAGAATTATTCTCATACAAAATATATTCTTGTTTTTATTACATTAAATATTTGTTGTATTATAAAATTATGTTTAATTTGAATCAATTTACCTATCTTACGAAAGGCATACATTTTAACTATAATGCTCCTCATTTTGTTGGAAATATTTGATTAAAATTTGTCATGATAGATTATAAACTAAATTTGAGTAATGCCGATTCAGCTTACCCCTTTGATGGCCTTGGGGTGAACTGGTCTCGTAGTTAGTTTAGCTGAGGAATTTTAGTCTATGGCTTAAATAAGTGGATATTTACTATTTCATAATTAAAATGTTCATTACTTAGAGGTTATTAATTTATAAGAAAACTTAAAATTCATTAAACATAGTTTTCCTAATGTTAACTATAAATAAAACGTTTTGACATAATTTTACTTTTTCATAAATACTTTTTCTTTACTTTTAATCTAAATATTATCAATTTAATATTTATATCCAAACAAGTATACTATCTCATTTTAACATACAATTGTATAAATTATGAGATAAAACTCAAACAAAGGGAATGTTATTTTTTTAATTAACCACATTTAACTTTGAACATTCCAAAAAATCTGTGAGTTCGTAAATTAAACTTGCTTTTAAACTGCTCGTAATAGTAATACCCAAATAAACAAACGCTGTCTTGTCAATGGAGAGTACTTTTTTAAATTATTGCATTTATATAGTAGTGCAACTAAATAAAACATAAAAAGGTAAGTGAGAAAACAAATGTTATTAACTCTCCTATAAGTGAGTTTTATAGTATTAATTACTAAATTAACTAAACTTTTAATGGCTATATATTGGTAGCACTAAATTAACTTAGATTATTTTAGTACGTTGATTGAGTCAACCCAACTACTTAGGGACAACATTTTGTGACGATTATAGGCAATAGGGTCTATTCCCAGTCCTGTTAATACCGACATGGTGTCCTCTCAATGGTTACCATCGGCCTGGCCACTACAAGTGTCTATGTTAAGATTTGGTCAATGTCAAGTTGTTGTGTAGGGATGAGAACTTGGTATCAGGCTTTTTAATTTTCTGAAAATAATACAAATACTACGTGGTTCAGATTCTCGTAAAGTTGAAAGTCCCATAGTTCCCCAATTTATTTTGGTAACAAATGCTTCTAAATGCAGTACTTACTGTTTTTTTATTTTTTAATAAAACCACTAGCATTGTTTTAATATTGCTATATTATAACCGAATCTGAAGGTGGTAAAAAATAATGTTTAAGGTATTTTTATTTATTTATCTATATTTTTCATAATTATCTACTCAATATAAGACCAATAATTGCTAGATGTACACCTAAATGTTTTTTAATTAGGTTAAGCTCTTTGATACTACTGATGAATTAAACATATAAACACTTTTCATGCATTTGTATATATTGTTTTATTCACATTTTAATTGGTGGTAAGAGTTGCAAATTGCAGAGAGTTAGAATATAATGTTGAGTGGTTCATGTGTTGGGGGAGGAGGGGGATGTTTGGGAACGCTGGTCAAAGACACGGTGGGATCGTGGGTCTCCATAAAGAGGATCATTTTAGTCCAAGCTTCGACAAGCTACTCCAGCAGGATTTACAACATTTTCATTTGAAATTTTGAGGGTAAATGCGATAACTAAGGAAAGAGAGTATCATCACTGAATTTATGTTTTAAATTAGTTCAAATTATTGTATTTACTGCATTAGCGAAAATGTGTTGAGTTTAATTCAAATAAAAAAACAGTCATATGGAATAAATTTAAATCATGTTTCTTTTATTTTAAATACTTATATTATATTTTATTTACATTCTTCTTAGTAAAGAACTAACTAAGAATTCCTTTTAATTTGACCCCTTACGGTCTAATTACATAAACGTAGTCATCTGAAATATAAAATACGTGTACACCTTTTACTTCTACAAATTAACTGTTATTTTGCGGCCAAATTGTAATAATTTTATATTTGTAGATCAGGTTGAAAGATAGTAATTTGTTAACTTTTAATTCACTGTTATTTTGTGGCCACATTTAAATATTTTGATACCTACCCCCATTCTCCTGGTCTAGTACTGACCTTAGATCTATCAATTACGACAAAAAATAGTGAATAACAAACATATACTGTAAAATTACATACATCACTGGTATTCATATAATATTTATTATCTTTTGAGATTTATTTTCTGACCTCAATAACCATGTTATTATTATTATATGATCTATATTAATGTTCTGTGGGATAAGTTCTTCAGTCCTTTGTGCTAAAGTCACAATAAACACACACACACACACACACACACACACACACACACACACACACACACACACACATATATATATATATATATATATATATATATATATAATATATATCATAGTACACTGTAATAATACAGTGTAGTATTATTACACTATAATATATTATTACAGTGTAATAATATATTACACTGTATTATTTACTAGTGTAAACCGCATCAAAATAGTCCGATGACATTTTAGGCGGTGTTGCCATGTCGTTTCTGAGAACAACCAACCACATGTATCATCTATGACAAGTATGCGTATGTTCAATAATGTTAATTTAATTAGCCTTTTGTTTACAAAACAACTGTATGATAACATTTAAAACCTCTAGAATGTAGTGGTAATATTAACTTTGGTATGTGTTAATCCTGTAATTGTTTATAGCATTATAATAATACAAATATTTTATATTCTGTATAAAGTACTATTAAATAATATTATCAAGTGAAATAGCTGTTTTTATCCGTAATAATATAACTAAATATATATATATATATATATATATATAAGACCAAAACTTGTACATCTGTTTATAACACGAACACGGTAACTATTTACTATTTAGAATATACATCATCTATCACGACGAGGCTGTGACGTCACATGGGCAAAATCAGCTGGTTTGTTTATTCTACTAAATACTGGTAACTAAATACACCAAGAAGTATTCAGCTGAATAGTAAGAAAGTTATTTACCACTCATCAGCTGGAATTATAATTATGGGAGTTAGAACAGTATTTTTGTGTTTATTTTTGCTACTTCACAATGTAACGTCATTGGAAATGTGCGTGATACCTACCGTCTTCTTTTGCATGTACCGTGGTTTATAATAACAAAGGATAGTTTTTGTTTACTGCAGCAGATGTTTGACAAATCATTAATATTTTCAAGGAATTTGTATCTGAAAACAATGCTGGACGAAAAGTGAGGAGAGGGGCTTCACATGCCACAACTATCTTCGAACTATTTTGGTGTGGTTTACACTATTGACGTAACTAGTATTTAGGTTTGCTAAACAAAGTATTTCGTATACAGAGTATGTTGTACAGATGTGACTAAACGGCCAATAGTAATTTAAATACTAAAGAAACCAATGTTATAGAAAATTTTTAGTCTATTTTTAACCATGCAGATGTTTTTAACTTATTAAATATAGGCTTACAGTGATTTAAGTTACGTGATTTAATATTAATTGTTTACAGTGATCAACTTTTTTTACTCTACCTACGTGACAAAATTTAATCAAGTGGGAGGAAGTGATGACATTACTTCCTGGTAGTGCAACAATAGATCAAAGCGTTGACACATGATACTGGTGTTGCATTTCATTTTTAATGAGAGAGTCCAGTTGTTGATTCACTGACATACAAAAATATTGTATCTGTGTTTTTTTTTTTTTTTTTTTTTTTTTAGAATGGACAGAATCGTTGTTTTTTTTTCAAAAAGCTTTGTTCTCACGTTTTCTGTTAAATATTTTATAAACTCTTACAGTGCAATAATTGTAAAGAGATAAATACTGAATTTACCAGTTTTTATTAGGATATTCAACAATAAGTAGGCTGAATCTTTGTACATTAGAAAAATAAATGTTTAATGTACAAAGAGATATACAGTTTACAGCAAGTAAGTAATATATTTAAATGAACACTAGAAAAGTAATCGGCAATGACTGACAGAGTTTTGACGGGAGCCAGTCCTATACTGACTACTACCAGCCGGTTCTAGCCGATGACGACAAGACATGGTGGATGCCATTGTGTACTTTGGCGGATGTCGGTGGAATTCCTCAAAACAATTGCCCTATTACATATTTCATAAATAAAGATGGTCATGTGAGTTGATTAACATTCGTTAAGTTTAATATTTGTTAATTATTCAGAGATATATTGTTCTAATTTATTTAAATTAATTGTTGTTGTTATATTTTTGTAATTTATTTGTTGGCTCTTTTTTTTAATATTTATTCTTAGAATTTGTATTATTTGTTGCTGATTTAATATAGTTTAAAATTTTTTTTGATAAATAAATTTCTAGTGATTGTACCGTAGCTAATTGATTATGTTTATGTTGATGAAACTCGAACAAACCAGTCGTCATTTAGAAGAAAGATTAAATAGTGCCAAAAATATCTAGAAATTAAAAAAAAAAAAAAAACAAATATAACGAACTTTATATCAAATTTAAAGGAGGAAGTATTTAAAACGAAAAAAAAACTTGTTTTCTAACTCTACAATAAAATTATTTATTTATTCTTAATTAATCTGTTAAATTAACTGTAAATGTCCTTTGTTTTCCCTTCATTTGTCTTGTGAGAGTACTTTAATTATTTATTAAATATATTTAAATAATTGAAGTTATTATTGTTTTGTTACTGTTTTAATTTGTCGTTGTTACTTCTATATTTATATAATATAATTTAGTTGATCTCTTAAATAGCATTTCTGCTAAAGAGATTACTATAAGATGCAATGTAAATTCAACTGTAAAGAAAATAATAAACAATATTTGAATCCATAGATACTACAGTAAATTTCAAAGCAAACATGGCGAATGTAAAGCTAGAGAAAATGTAAAGCTACCACCAAATAGTAGTAAACTATTGTTGATATTTTTATTTTTCAATGTTTATTATGATTATAATTTAACAGCTGTTTTGCTTCTTTGGACACACAAGAATTTTAAAAGTGTTATATGTGAATAGTTTCTTTAATTTAAGGTAGAACATTAAATATGGCACTGACACTCAAAAAGTAAGTTTAGTAATATTACGTCTCTATTATTTATGATATGAAAATGTTTATATTTATAATTAATTTTAAAAATGTAAGTTTGTTTCCTACTATTGAATGGCATGCCAATACACGTACTTTTGTTTCATATATACGAGTGAAATTAAACTTTACACTTACTATACTGGATCTGTTAATGAGCAACAGGAATGTGAAAACATGACATTTCATAGGTAAGTTCCAAAAACCACAACGAGAAGAACTAAAATATACACTAACTAGATAGGCCACATGAAAAGTGTAATTACTAGTAAATTGCTAGTGTAATACAGAAGAAGTTCAATATAATTCCCATACTGATATAATATTTCATTAAATCATTCTTTAACAATGTAAATTAAACTTATATTGATCACTAACGTTTTATTTTTTTAGTATAAATAATTAATTTAATAAAATTCAAGTGATATTATTTCAAATTAACATATCAAAATCGGGTGAACATATTAATTTATCTAATCTCTTACTAAAAATAGAGGGCTAGAGGACGTGATGGTGACTATGACGATAGTGAGCTATTTAGTGATCGGAGACTTGATTCATTATGATTTGTATAAAAATAATGTCATTAAAAGAAAACAGTTCATTACAAACAATTATAAATATGTTTATTATTATATTCAGCTGAAAATATATCTATGTATTTTAAAATTTAAATTAATTTCATCAAAATAATATTTTAAGGAATCTGTAAATAACCAAATAACCACCTTTGTTATTATGTACTGCACTATTTATTAACATCTTAACGGAAATTAGACCTATGTTAAATGTCTTCCTTAACATTAATCTCAATAATATGCTGATGGAATTAACTCATGATCATTGAACTAATTAATGATAAAAAAGGTGAGCTTCATAAGTAATTATAGAATAATTATTATAAATAAAGGTTATATAAAACAAAGTACGCCTTTATAAGAGATATAATTAAATTGTGATTCTAATGAGCATTTTCTGCTCCAAGGCACACAAAGGGTTGATTATAACACGAAACAAATGCAGGCAGTCGTTTCTCTTGGCTCCCTTCTTATAATTTAAAATTGTCAAGTTTCTGAAAGTGACAATTTACAAATACGAAATAATTTTTTTTTACCTTTAATAACATTATTAACAATAATATTACGCCTAGAGTTCTTAAGTTTTACTAAATTAGGATGACTGTTAATGAGAAATACACACTACATAGGGACAATATCACCGGATATATGAGTGGGTGAGCCAATGTTACATGTATGTGCGTGCTTCTGTGGTGCTTGTCAATACCACTACATACAGTATATAAGTAGGCAGGAGGTATTTTCCCTCCCACATTTTCAAAATACCTTTTATATTAACATTCCAAACCTAATGCATGATAGATATTGTTCCCCAGTATTACATTCTCCTTCTACCGTCATTAACTAAACACTTGTATTCTCTGCGAGCAAGATGTGTAAATTGAAATCAGATGATTTCTTACGTAGAAATAATAACGGGCCCAAACTCTCCACCTTGGGGAGTTTCATAAAACCTAGTTGTTTACATTGTAAGAGGGACATACGACACTAAGTTAAAGTTGATTACTCTTAACATTATAAGAGTTATTTTTTATGACCTACTACTTTTCATACCAACATAAAAATATTTTTTGGATAGGATGTACTTAAACATGTCATACTCAGAGGTACTTATGTTTAAGTACTCATTTTATTTACTTTTTTAGTAAACATACAAAAACAAAGGCCTTATTGATTTAAACCTCTCACAGTATTAAAATGTCAGATTAAATACCAGTTTAATATAGCTTGCTACCTCGGGTAAAACAAAGTAGTGGGTCCGTGAGTTTCTCAATGATAAACTAGAAGGAAAAGGCACTCCCTTTTGTTAACTCACACTTAAATGCCTATAATTTGGTGTTTTTTTTTTTTTTATTATTTTACTCCAACCTTCACCACTCTAAGTTTTCATGAATATTGTGCTCGGTAAACAAGTCAGTGTGGATGCAACTCAAGATGTATATAAACTTAATTGTCTTTTTATGTTACATAGCAACTTTTTACGGTACCCAAAAACACATTTTTATTCCATTATTATAGTGTTTGTCAAACTGGGTACTATGAAATTTTCTTATAAGTCTTAGAAAGATTTTATTTCGACATTTTTAATAAATAAAACGTACTGTTGTACTTAAAGAATATGTAGAGATATCAGAATTCCCAACACGGAAATTCTATTTTAATAAGACATTAGTCCTAAACGAAACTTTGTTTCTTCATGTTACTTTTATACGGATTTTTTTTTGAACATTTTAAATTAAAATATGAGTAGTAGATTTTACTAACGTACATAAAAGGACAAACTGACGCTTCCTTGACTTTTCGCCTTATTGTAAATTGCTACGTCCAGTCCAATATTGGAAGTAGTATATCCTATATCCACATTATTCTGTGTGATATCCAGATAAACACTCAGGAACCCTAGGCATATGTCCTGTATATTCTATAAGAGTTGTATGTAGTTCTTTACGGTGACGTATTCTCGTTAGTTTGTTAATGTTTAATATGACCTGTTCAATATTGATTTTTTAAACAATCTATTAATTAAACCAATCAAAACTACGATATTTTATTTCGATCTCAGTTCTACACTTGCTGCTAAGTTAAATACTAAATTAGGCTAAGCTAGTTAAATTTTGATGGTGCTAGGTGATATTTTTAATATTTTGTTCAATATTCAGGAGACATTTAAATGCAATAAAACTTAACAAGTACAGTTGCCGTATTCGTGATTTTTTAGCAGGTATCATTATTTTTTTAAACACTTTCGTGCATGTTTATGTTTTTAAATCTTTTTTTAATTTTTTAATTTTTTATAATTTAAAATTATAAATATTATTTAAAATAATTTAGTACAGGTGCCGAGATTATGTATTAAGAGTTACCGTATATAACTCACATAATAAAACATTGTACTACTACATGATTTATACAAGGCTTTCATACATACAGAAATTTAAACAATTTAAACCATGTAATTAAGTATTACGTAACAAATCAATAAAAAATTATTTAAATTTGTACTAATTAGAAGATTTACTAACAAATAAATTTTTAGAAGTTATTTTATGTTCAAATTTTCTTTTTTCACAGCAAATGAAAATAGAAGCTGTCGGTACTTCTAAAAATAATAATTTGCAAATTTAATTATAAATACTACTATTTATCAAAACTGATCTAGAATGTTACAAGAAAATTATAACTATTTTGTTTAGTAATCAATGTACTAACCAACTATAGTTTATCCATTTTGTTTATCTACTTGGATTATGCTTGATCGTATTTCTTTACCTTATAGCATTAAAGTATTGATATAAACAACGTAAAATCTTTTCATTTTTTTATAACACGCCACAGTTACATACTGGTAAAATATTTTTTACTTATTTAAAACCCACTAAAAGGTACACACTCTGCTAATTCCTCCGTCATATAAATCCTTCATATACTACCTCTGACAATAGAATAACGCCCAGAATCGCTATCTCTAGGATTTTGATATAAAGAAAGATTATTAAAAACACCGATCATGCTGAAGATACTTGAAAATGCTGAGTGTCCACCATTTTTACACATGAAACATGGACCAGCAAACGTGAAATTTAAACCTTCCTATAAAGTCACTCGTGAGAGGTGAGTGTTTTATTGTATCCTTTGAAGCATTATTTCAATACTTTCTAAATACAAGTGTTTTTAATAAAAGTAGATAGCAAATGTGGAGCTACTTTAATGTATTATTCAATGAATTTTAAGTTAGTCTTTTATCCATATTAAGCTTGATTCCTTTAAGGTTGCCGCTTTCTAAGCTTTCAAGCTATCACTGGAAGTCAACACAGTACTAGGCATTCCTACTTTTTTTCACACGAGATAAAAATACTTTACTATTCCAATGCTTAGTCCCTGTTTTTCACTATATTAAGGTCACGTGACCTAAATAACGCCCTGTCTAGTGGACTATACATTGATATTAAGAATGTTTAAATTTAAATCGGTAAATACTGACATTTAAAGGTTCTAATACTTAATAACAGTAAACAAGATACAAAACTACACAAGTTTTATAAAAAAATAGTAGATCTTTTGTTTTCTTTATTATTTTACATATCACTGAAAAAAAAACTAGTGTTAAATATAGATTACGGTAATTTATAACACCTAAAGACGATAGAAGTATTATACGCACCGAAAGACGATAGAAGTATTATACACACCGAAAGACGATAGAAGTATTATACACACCGAAAGACGATAGAAGTATTATACACACCGAAAGACGATAGAAGTATTATACACACCGAAAGACGATAGAAGTATTATACACACCGAAAGACGATAGAAGTATTATACACACCGAAAGACGATAGAAGTATTATACACACCTAAAGACGATAGAAGTATTATAACACCTAAAGACGATAGAAGTATTATACACACCGAAAGACGATAGAAGTATTATACACACCGAAAGACGATAGAAGTATTATACACACCGAAAGACGATAGAAGTATTATACACACCGAAAGACGATAGAAGTATTATAACACCTAAAGACGATAGAAGTATTATTCACACCGAAAGAGGATAGAAGTATTATACACACCGAAAGACGATAGAAGTATTATAACACCTAAAGACGATAGAAGTATTATAACACCTAAAGACGATAGAAGTATTATACACACCGAAAGACGATAGAAGTATTATAACACCTAAAGACGATAGAAGTATTATAACACCTAAAGACGATAGAAGTATTATACACACCGAAAGACGATAGAAGTATTATACACACCTAAAGATGATAGAAGTATTATACACACCGAAAGACGATAGAAGTATTATACACACCTAAAGACGATAGAAGTATTATACACACCGAAAGACGATAGAAGTATTATAACACCTAAAGACGATAGAAGTATTATAACACCTAAAGACGATAGAAGTATTATAACACCTAAAGACGATAGAAGTATTATACACACCTAAAGACGATAGAAGTACTATACACACCGAAAGACGATAGAAGTATTATACACACCTAAAGACGATAGAAGTATTATACACACCTAAAGACGATAGAAGTATTATACACACCGAAAGACGATAGAAGTATTATACACACCTAAAGACGATAGAAGTATTATACACACATAAAGACGATAGAAGTATTATACACACCGAAAGACCATAGAAGTATTATACACACCTAAAGACGATAGAAGTATTATACACACCTAAAGACGATAGAAGTATTATACACACCGAAAGACGATAGAAGTATTATACACACCTAAAGACGATAGAAGTATTATACACACCTAAAGACGATAGAAGTATTATACACACCTAAAGACGATAGAAGTATTATAACACCTAAAGACGATAGAAGTATTATACACACCGAAAGACGATAGAAGTATTATACACACCGAAAGACGATAGAAGTATTATAACACCTAAAGACGATAGAAGTATTATACACACCTAAAGACGATAGAAGTATTATACACACCGAAAGACGATAGAAGTATTATACACACCTAAAGACGATAGAAGTATTATACACACCGAAAGACGATAGAAGTATTATACACACCTAAAGATGATAGAAGTATTATACACACCGAAAGACGATAGAAGTATTATACACACCGAAAGACGATAGAAGTATTATACACACCTAAAGACGATAGAAGTATTATATACACCTAAAGATGATAGAAGTATTATACACACATAAAGACGATAGAAGTATTATAACACCTAAAGACGATAGAAGTATTATACACACCGAAAGACGATAGAAGTATTATACACACCTAAAGACGATAGAAGTATTATACACACCGAAAGACGATAGAAGTACTATACACACCGAAAGACGATAGAAGTATTATACACACCTAAAGACGATAGAAGTATTATACACACCTAAAGACGATAGAAGTATTATAACACCTAAAGACGATAGAAGTATTATACACACCGAAAGACGATAGAAGTATTATACACACCTAAAGACGATAGAAGTATTATACACACCTAAAGACGATAGAAGTATTATACACACCGAAAGACGATAGAAGTATTATACACACCGAAAGACGATAGAAGTATTATACACACCTAAAGACGATAGAAGTATTATACACACTTAAAGACGATAGAAGTATTATACACACCGAAAGACGATAGAAGTATTATAACACCTAAAGACGATAGAAGTATTATACACACAGAAAGTTGTGTTTGTTTCTTAAAACAATTGAAGCGCTTGAAATCTCTCATAAATGTATTAATCATGAACAGTCCATTGCCAACAAATAATTCTCAAACAGCACGTGAATATTTTGTTTTTGACATTATATTTTAGCAATCATCATTTATTAAAATGCTGTATGGTAATCTTATAATTAAGTTTCAAACTCAATAATATTTATGTTTGAATTTCATTTCAACATGGTGCTTTAATATAAGTTTAAAATTTAATCCTATGTAGATTTATTACCAAGCAATTTCATAATCTTCAATAAAAATTTAATACGTTAACGATGACTGAAAAGCCTAAATATATTTACAATAATTATGAATAGCACAACTTGTAATTGGTTAGTTGAAACTTTAATTTATTCAAATAACAGGATAATAATTGTATTGTTTTAATAGCCTTTATTTTATTATTAATTGTATAATCCTTGAAATAAGAATAGTTTAACCTAAATGTTTAAATTTAATTCAATTAAAAACTATAAGAATTTAAATTACTAAATATTTAAATCTAGATTAAAATCTTTAAAATAATAGTTTTTCTATTTTATTGCTTTATCACTTAATAAAGCAGAGTTTTTCTTCCAATCTTAATGTACAATACAACAAATTCATGCTTACACATTTTAGTTATTTTAAGGCTTGCAATTATTTAGCATGATTAGATTTACACACTCTTCGATACATTTTTAACATATAGGCTCGTTCTATAGATGATTTAGCCAGAGGTAAATAGTTAAGAAGTTCTAAATTTATTTCTAATCAAAGAAATAATCACTACTTGCTTGTTTCTAGCTATTTGTTTGTGATTATTTTCCCATACGTTTAGCAAGCATCCTGTCGATAATGAATATTCTTTTTTAGTAAATAGTGTATAGTAAGTTTGTTCTATGGTTAAAATAAAGTTGTCTTTTTTATTTATTTCTTAAATTACTTATCATCGTGTCACCGTTTCATATTTACATGTACAGTAAGAACCAGTTATAATACTTCCAAACCACACTCTGTTGGCGATAAAAATAATAATGATACTAAAAATGTTTTTATTAAATTAATAATACCTATTGTACATAGTAAATGAAATATAAATTACCTCAGTAATTTATAAGGTAAATAAATAATAGTAGTGCTACTTCGAAATTGGCCAATGGCCTTGACCATTCCGGCTGTTCTTTGGATCAGACCGTCCAGGCGATCCTGTCTTTGCACGCTGCCCGGCTACCGGTCATTGGTGGTCACCCTTAAGCTGTTGGTCCCCAGATTGTTTTAACCTGTTAATCCTATGAACTCATATAAATATTTCGGTGAAATACATATTTTTAGCTAAAATACCTGAATAAAAGGAATATAATTTTTTTCTCCAAAAAAATATGTATATTAAATTTATCTTATGTAGTTTTTCCTGTATACGAATATAACATAAAAATGATTCATAAGATGAATAATATGTGAGACATTCAACAAGAAAATTGGGTTAAGTTAGATTAGGTTAAGTTAGCAACCTCACTTTTTTGTCAATTATCTCAATTATTATTCGTCGTATGGAATATTTGACGTCATATTCGTGTTAACAACTACATAATATTAATGTAATATACGTAGATTTTAATGCAAAATTATTTCAAACTCTAGGGTCTTAAAACTAAAAGGGCGTAACTCTAAAGTTCAAATAATTACACGCTATAAAATGGGATAGTAAAATATTATTTACTGAAACTAAAACCAAAGATATACTATAACAAAAACAACAACCAATTTATACAAACTTAGCTGACAGAAAAGACAAATTCCAATAAAAATACAAATAAATCACAAAATTCTCATAAACTAACATAAACTAACTTCAAGTGCTAGGCTAGGCTTCTGCTTATCGACGTGTAGCCTAGAGCTGGAAAAACAATTAAACAGATTATTTCTAAAGGAGATGAAGCTCTAACTCACCTAAAACTATCTGAGCCCCAAACCTCGCCTGGTGTCGATCGGCAAAGTCCCCTACACCCGGGGGGACCTCCGCTCTCGTCCAACCAACTCCGGAAACTCCCGGCCGGTCACTCTCCCAAACCCTCGCTGGGCCCGCGAATACAATACTCAGTATACAAACACAGTGACCTAGTGGTCAAACACCTCGAGGCCACAGTGATGCTTCCGCCTTCCGGCTTTTGACTACCTTAACCGCTAATATGTAATTAGAACCTTTTACCAAAATATAATGAAATAAAAGTATAAATAAATATAAATATTAAAAAATAATTTTGATAATTAATAAAATCTTTAGAGATCTATATATTTCAAATTTTACATTTACGACTTAACATTCCTTAAGCTATTAACACGCATTTACGTAGGACTATTAGTAATTCAAAAAGGCTATACTCTAATATTTTTACGATTAAATCTTAGAGGGGAAAATGAGATGGTTAAATCTAACCCCGAATTCAATTTACTAACTTCTGATTAATACAAATTTCAAACTGTCACAACTTGTTACTCCCAGAAACGAGTAACCATTATAAACTGAATGGAAACCCTTTAGTTCATTCCAAGTACTAAAACACGCGTAACCTAAATTTGAAAGTAAGATCTCATGCATTCTATTCAATGCAATAGTATGTGAATAAATGCAATAAAAATTAAATTTTAATCAAAAGAAATGTATTATTTAATACATAACACATTACTAAATCTTATTGAAACTTTCAACTACCAAATTATGTTTTTATAATTTATTCATAATGGTTTAGAAAATTAAGTTAATTATTTTATTTTGAATTGTATTTGTTTCGTCTAAGGTACTATGTTGATAATGTTTAATTTGCTGAAATATTTAGTCAAGCTAACTAATTTCATATAAATTCATATAACTTAGCTATATGAAAGATTATAAATTAGTCAGTTATATATCCTATAAATCAAGATAAATTTTAAATAAATACTAAGCTATAGTCTTAAAACTAGATTAAGAAGATTTTTCTGGTCAAAATACAACAAAAAAGTTACCGTCATTTCATTCAACTTACTTTTTCAGAATTACAGAACGTAATTATTTTATTCTTTGCCGAGGAAGCATGTTAACATATTTTGTTTACAGTAACTCACCATGGAAGCATTTTTGAACTAAGTTTATAAAACATATTTTTATTATTATTTTACTATCAGAATGTGGTTTAGAGAGGAGGCGGGAGACCTCATAAATCATCCTGAAGACATTTTCTTTTAACTATTGTTTCCACACCAAAACATACGATCAATTTAATGTTTAAAATAATAAAACATATTTTATATGGTTATTTTTAAAACGAAATTATTTATTGTAACCTAGCCTTAAAGTCCAGACGTCTTAGACCGCCCGTCCACTGGTGGTACTGACTCACCCGGCTACCCACACACATACTGAGGTACTGACCTACTCACCCACGTATACACGTTCAGAGGTACTGACTCAACCACCTACACATTCAAAAACCCACAAATTAATACTGACAAGTGAATATTACGATCACTTATACGTACTATGGTACTATTATATTTGTTCTATCACCACCATTGTACGTGTATGGGTGGGTGGGAGGGTCATCCCTATTGCATTTTTTAGTAGGTTAGATGGTTTTTGTTCGCAAGAACATCTAACTGTTAAAAAAATCAATAATAATACGAAACGTGAATAACTTGCTTTCTAATAATTGGTGTAACAGCACGAAGAAACCAAACCGTAACAGAATTTATCAGGAAAAAGTACGATAAATTACTATAAAATTAATATTAATTCCATTGCACGTATCATTCTCTATGGAGGTTACTCCATGAATCTTTCTAGCTAACATATGTTTATGAAACAAATAATAATATTAAGATGCCTCGGTAAAGAGTACATAGCTATGAAGAGTAGGTTCTATGGTAAGTACGGTTGGATGCAAGTGGATTACTAAGAGTGGACAGTGACGTCAAACATACATTACTCATTTGAAGAAGTCACAATCAGATATCTTCATATTACTTCGAAAAACATTTATAATATTTAAATAATATTCTTTTCATTGTAGTTGTTTGCAAATTTTGAAATTGTCAGCACTGGTGGCGCAGTGCTCTAGCCCAGCTACTTGGGGACAAAGTGTTTAGGAGATTGTAGGCGATAGGTTCCATGCTCGGTTCTCTTAATACCGACGCGGCGTTCGCTCGATGGTTGTCATCAACGTAGACACTATTAGAGAAGTCTGGAGTGTCCGTGTTGAATGGTAGTCAAGGTTCGGATGTTGTGTAGGAAGAGAACTGAGTGTCAGACTTGTCAGTTAGCTGAAAATCAGACCAACACTATGTGGTCCAGATTCTACGTAAAGCTGTAGGTCCCATAGTTGCCCTGGCTATTGGGCTATTAATAAATAGCTTTCTGAGCTAAGTCAAACTCAGATAGTAATAATGACTACACTCGTTCATCTACACTCATCACACTCATTCACTCCTCATATTCGCCCATACCTCTAAGATCGGTGTCTTAGAGATGAATAATGAACAAATAATACACACACACACACACACACACACACACACACACACACACACACACACACACACACACACACACACACACACACACACACACACACATATATATATATATATATATATATGTATGTATGTATTTGACACAGTCAAATATTTAAATCATTTACTACTTTAATCTATTGTGATATCGATTTCGTTTGACAAAATTGTGTGTCAAATTTGTATTGCTACAAATAAAATAATCAATAGAATGTGGTATAGCCCCTAACAACTTTGATGTAAAATTTCTGAATAAATTGACGTGTTTACAATGTAAACGGAGCTGCAAGAGTGGTTCTGACATCCCCTAATGGAAAAGTGCCTTTTATCCCTACAAAGGGTTCTGACGTATCGTTTGCATCGTACAGTGGTTCTCCACGTTTGTGTGTACAATCGTGATTCTTACTAAGTATCGCAATATCGTAATATCACAGTGTTACAGATCATCTTATGAGTGTGCTACATCTGCCACTAAACTGGATTAGATTGTCTATAAGGCCAATGAACGTTTCAAAATAAGATTATAGCTTTATTTATGAAAGTAAAGTATTAAATTTGATTTTTTTTTTTTTTTTAAGTATAGCGCTTCCTGGCAGTATAGTGCCTCCTGACACATATTTTTTAAATGCCTATAACTGTTGTTCTAAGTTAATAATTTTTAACAGTTAGAAAAATAGAGCATAGTAACATTTCAAATAGATGTTACCACGTTATAAAACATTTATTATAAAAATGTAACCATGAACGTACACGTAGTAAGTGAAATAATGTTCAACTGCAAAACGAGGGCGTCACCAGCTGACAACTGGCGCTGCCTGGTAGCCAAGCGGGGAAGGAGAGTCAACTGCCACGACTGTTCAAATCACACAATGGTTTGAGGACGGAATGACAGACGACAACCGGTTTTATAACAGTCGGACAAGTTACAAGCAGACTTGTATTTTAAATATGAAAATGATGTCACATTATTATTTTTTAATTATTCTTCAACTTTGAAATGAAAACAGAAAAAGAAAACTTTTGAAATAGACTGAGTAAAGCTTATTAAAATGTTAATAAAATCTAAACATTATTGTTTATACGTGTGTCTCGTAGTAAAGATAGATAAACCTAACCTAACCTAAAACCATTGTATGCAGGGTTCACTATGTGTGAAACGGGTCTTAGATAGACAGCTCTTCAATACGCATCACTATTTACCCATTACGCATAAATATGACCTTTTTTATGCCTCTAGTTGACTCCTTACTAGTTGACACACCCGCCCACCCATACACGTACAGTGGTATTGACCCACCCACCCACCCATACACGTACAGTATTATTGGCCCACCCGACCGCCCATACACGTACAGTATTATTGACCCACCCGCCAGCCTATACACGTACAGTAGTATTGAATTTTATATAAATTAAAATGTAACAAATAGTAGTTATAAACTATTAAACAATTCATTACATTATTTATGTACTATTTATTCTATGACTACTCAGTTGAAATGCATGTGACTTTAACACTAGGCTAGATAATATTTTTAATAATTATATTGGCCCTGGATTGGAAATAATATATAATTTAGAAAAAATATACTACCTTGTTCAATCACTTTTATTTCATATACTACATGTTTCGATCCTTAGATCATTTTCAGGTGTATATTGCAACAAATCTTGAAGGCATCAATAACAATTTTAATTAGTTAAAACTTATTAACCTGAAAATACATAATTTTTTGATAAACAAATTTCATTAAAAGTATTTTCAGGTACATACGTCATTTTTTTTAATACAAAAATTTCATTAAAAGTATTTTCAGGTTAATAGGTTTTAACTAAATTAAATTTTTATTGATGCCTTCAAGATTTGTTGCAATTTACACCTGAAGATGATCTAAGGATCGAAACATGTAGTATATGAAATAAAAGTGATTGAACAATGTAGTATATTTTTTCTCAATTAAATATTTTTAAATCTTTGTAAAACACAACCTACTTAAAGGGTTTTCCGGATGTACAAAGTCAGCGTTTTTAAACAATGAGATTAATAACCCGGAAGCAATCATCACTTGAATCCCTCTTACTTCCGCCAGACAGCTTTCTCCTTATAGGTCAAGACAAGCTCTTTTTATAGCTCTTTCTTTATTTCTCCTTCCATACATTCTTAACCTAACCTTTCCCATGTTATACTATATAAATACACTCTTAACCTAACCTTTCCCGTGGGCTCCTTCTCCAGTAGACCTATCCCACAAAAAAAGCCTATCCTAAATTAAAAAAATAAAATAAGAGTAAAAAGTGTACAATAAAAGTCTGAACTAAAAAATAAAAAGTAAAAATGAACAAACTCACTTACTTACAAAAAAAAACCTTTCAGCCTTTTCAATATTTCGTCTACAAATATGGCACTCACGGAGTCTTGGACCACACCGGGGACACACAACATGGTGACACGGGTCCAATAGCAGCGAGGGTAGACGACTCATGCAAATGGCACAATTCACCACCCTGCCCTGCTGGCTGGCGGGTATTTCTTCGTCATCCTCTTCTGCTGGCTGTAATAAATAAATAAATTACTAACTAATGAATAAACTATACGATAATTAATAAATAGAATAATATGTAAAAACTTACTCGTGCAGGACTATCTTCCAGCATCATATGCCACTCCTCTTCAGTAATCGATAAACCTGAAAGACGAAAGTCGTCATCCAGGTCCAGCTCCAAAACATCAGAACCATTGCTAGGTCGAGCGGCTGAGGTGCTAGGTCGAGCGGCTGAGGTGCTAGGTCTACTTGCCTCATTTCGTGACACAAAGGCCCCCTCCTCCTCCTAACAAAAGTTAACAGTTTGGATCATTTTTTAGGATGAGTAAACTATAAAAACTCTGAATAAACTCTACTAACCTCGTGTCCAACTTAGTTACTGACGGGTCTTCCAAATTCAAAATTTTAGGGCAGTGTATGACTAATACTGACTTACTTCTACGCAAAGGCGTCTTTCCATACACTTACATGACCGACGAATCAAAATTTAACGAGACCCAACTTCCTCCCAAGGAGGCGTTCTACAACGACTTGACTCAAACATATATATCTGACGAAGACAACATACACGCACAGACCGTATGGACTACATTCAAAATGACTACTATGAAACAGTACCACGACTTGTACTTGTTGACTGACGTACTATTAATTGCCGACGTGAGTAGATAAAAAAGGACAGTTTTAGACTCACTTTGCTATTTTCAGGTCTCTTCGGCTATCTTCGGCTCCCGGATCCAAGATGACGACCATGTTCGGGTACCTTCGGGTCACGTGACCTTAATCGATACTTTGATTGACTTTGATTTGATTTTGATGGTGGTGGCAGTAGAGGGGAAATGGGGGTTTCACAACGCCCCATGATGAGTTTTCGCCAAATGATGATTCGGTGGTGGGGGAAGGTCACGTGACCGGATTCAAGATGGCGGTCCCGGATCCAAGATGGCTGCCCCCATTCCTGCCAACCTGTTGGGAATTTTCCCTCCCAAAAATTCCCTCAAATTCCCAAATTTCTTTCAAATTCCCTTTTTGTACTATAAAATACACTATTAGCCTTGTTATACTATATAAAATGCATTATTTTCTCTTATACTCTATAGTAAATCTATACTCTGATTGGTACATTTTTTTGTGACGTCATCCAAGATGGCAGCGCCCATGTTACCCACCAAATTTCCTAACCTCACTTTTCCTAACCTCACATTTCCCTCTAAATTCCCTCGTTATACTATATAAAATACACTCTTAACCTAACATTTACCACATCATACTATATAAAATACACTCTTAATCTAACTTTTACCATGTTATACTATATAAAATACACTCTTAGCTTAGCTATACTATATAAAATGATTTTTTGTCCAAGACGGCGGCCCCGGACCCAAGACGACGGCGGCCACCTGCCGGATCCAAGCGTTATTGATTGTTTCGGAGAGTGGGGAAACCAACTGCCGGATCCAAGCGTTATTGATTGTTTCGGAGAATACCTTCGGGTACTTCCGGTGACTGTTGGCTACCTTCGTACGCTCTTCACCTGTCGGCTACTGGTCTGGCGCGCACCCAAATGCTACGCTCTGATTGGTTGCCTCCCTCACACGTAATCTTTCTCACTTCTGCTCTTGCGTTCGCGCCGATCAGACGTACCTTCACTTTGCTCCCACTTGATATCAGTAATACTTTAACTCATTATTATATTTTGGACACCGTTCTCTGTACGGTATTTCGAAAGTGATATACCAATCGCTATCCAATCGATATCCAATCGCTACGTCCCGATTGGCTACCACCCCTATTTAACCGACCAACACAATAAATATTTCTCACTTCTGCTCTTGCGCTCGCGCCGATCAGACGTACCTTCACTTTGCTCCCACTCGATATCAGTAATACTTTAACTCTTTATTATATTTTGGACACCGTTCTCTGTACGGTATTTCGAAAGTGATATACCAAGAGTAAGTCCCGTATACAGTATAATTAGTCCTTACGTTTGATTGACTAAAGTTTGAATACCCTTGCTTTTGAGCTTTTAATTCGATTTGAATTACTATTAATATCATTTAATTTTGTTTCAATATTATCAAAGATGGAATCCTACGCCATAAACCGCAACCTTGTAACCATTTCCCGTCGGTTTAGTACTTACGGTTCCGACCTTCTTACCGTTCTGACGGAACATAAAAATAAAATTATTTCCGAAATAAATAACCACCTAAACAGGCTCGGGGGAGTTAAATGGTACCTTGCGGTACAAATTAAATTTTCCAAAATTGTTAACAACGAAGAAATCACAACAACACCATTCTTTCACGGTAAAACCCGTCCTTTGCTACCTTCCGATTCTCTAGATGTACAATACTCTGAAGCTACAGACAAAATTTTAGAAAGCGTGGCTAAGTGGGTAAGTCAAGGTAGTGGGTGGGTAATAGAAAATGTTTTACGACTCGATTTGTTTATTGTAAAATTTCAACCTCTCTACGCCTCTTCTTGCATACCCACCCCAAAAAACATTTCTCACCCTACTAAGGGAATTGTAAATATTAAGAACGACGATCAAAAATGTTTCCTGTACTCTGTACTTGCCCAATTGTACCCTGACCGAAATAGACAAGTAAGTTATTATAAATCCTTGGAACATAATATAAACATGTCTGGGATTAGCTATCCTGTCAAAATTACCGATTTAGATAAATTTGAAAAATTGAACCCTGCTTTATCTGTAAATGTATTTGGATTCGAAAAAGACGAAATTTATCCTTTACGTATAACAAAAGAAAAATTTAGAGCTCACCATGTAAACCTGTTACTTTTGACTACTGACACCACCTCCCACTACTGTCTGATCACTAACTAGTCCCGACTTTTAACCCACTTGACTAAACACGACGGTGTTAGGTTCTACTGTGACTACTGCCTACACAGATTTTCTAGCCAAGACTTACTTACTAACCGCTTACCTTTGTGTTCACCACATGGTGCACAAAAGACCAGACTTCCTACTGATGACAAAAAATACATGTCCTTTAAAAACTTTACTCTTACTCATAAAGTCCCTTTTACCATCTATTGTGACTTTGAAAGTTTTGTTGTACCTATCCCTACTTCAATTAACGACCCATCTACTTCACACACGACCAACACTGCCCATCACGTCCCCTCTGGTTTTTGCTATGTAATCATTGACAGTAATGGCAAACCAGTAAAACAACCTAAAGTCTATAGCGGCCCCGATGTTGTAGATACTTTTCTAAATTCTTTGATTGAGGAGTCTAAAGAGCTCTTACCAATTATTCATAAAAACGTTCCTATCAATATGTCTCCGCAAGACAAAATTATTTTCCAAAATGCTACCACCTGCCACATTTGTAAAAAACCTTTACACGGAGACAAAGTGGCCAACCATAATCACCTAACGGGGCAGTTCTTGGGACCCACCCACAATTCATGCAATCTAAACTATACAGTTCCCGATCATATTCCAGTCTTTTTCCATAACCTCAGAGGTTATGACTGCCACCACTTGATCCAAGGGTTAGGTAAATTCAAAAAAGAAAAACTGTCATGTATCGCTACAACCAGTGAGCGGTACATTTCAGTCACCCTTGAATCTTTACGATTTTTGGACTCACTGCAATTCCTTAACGCTTCTTTGGACACACTCGTGTCCAACTTAGTTTCTGACGGGACATCAAAATTCAAAATTTTAGGGCAGTGTATGACCAACACAGACTTACTACTACGCAAAGGCGTCTTTCCCTATACTTACATGACAGACGAATCAAAATTTAACGATACTGAACTTCCTCCCAAGGAGACGTTCTTCAATGACCTGACACAAACACCTATTTCAGATGACGACTATACCCATGCACAAACTGTGTGGACAGCCTTTAATATGACCACTATGAAACATTATCACGACTTGTACTTACTCACAGACGTACTATTACTTGCCGACGTGTTTGAAAATTTTAGAATGACCAGTATGACTTACTACGGGATTGACCCTTGTAACGTCTACTCTGCCCCCGGACTGGCATGGAATTCCATGTTAAAAATGACAGACATACGTCTTGAACTACTCACTGACATAGACCAACACCTCTTTGTCGAGTCTGGGATCCGGGGTGGTGTCTCCATGATACCCAACCGGTACGCCCAAGCCAACAACCCTTACTTACCACACTTTGACAACACAAAACCAACCAACTATCTCCTTTATCTTGACTGTAACAATTTGTACGGAACCAGTATGTCTGATAGACTCCCAGAGTCTGATTTCAAATGGATAGACCCCCGAAACATTGACATTACAGACGTACCCGACGACTCTGACACAGGTTACATTTTAGAGGTTGACTTACACTACCCTGACCATTTACACGACTTACACTCAGACTTCCCACTAGCCCCCGAACGAAACATGGTGACATATGACATGCTTTCCCCCTACTGTAAGGACCTACTTCATGAACTTGACTACAAACCGCCCAAGACTGAAAAACTACTAACCACACTGTGTGACAAAACCAAGTACGTTGTACACTACAAGACTCTAAAACTTTACTTACAACTTGGACTTGTACTAACCAAAATTCACAGAGCTCTAAGTTTTAAACAGTCTGCCTGGTTAGCCCCATTTATCAACTTTAATACAGAGAAAAGAAAATGTGCCAAAAATAACTTTGAAAAAGATTTTTTTAAATTAATGAATAATGCAACATATGGAAAGAGTTTGGAAAATGTAAGATCTAGGATAGACTTTAAACTTGTAAATAACGAAAAACAATTGGTCAAATGGACAGCTAGTCCCAGACTTAAAACATTTTTCGCGTACAATAAAGATATCGCGGGATTGGCTTTGAAAAAACAAACGATCTTTTTAAACAGACCCATTTATGTTGGATTTACAGTATTGGAAATTTCAAAATTAATAATGTACAACTTTCACTACAACTGGGCAATTGCAAAGTATGGGAAAAACATAAAACTTTGTATGACTGACACAGACTCACTATTCTACAACATATATACTCCCGACGTTTACGCAGATATGAAAAACGAATTATACCTTTTTGACACGTCCGACTATCCACCTAGCCACCAATGTTATAGTGTAGAAAACAAAAAAGTGTTAGGAAAATTTAAAGACGAACTAAATTCAAAACCTGCTAAAGAAATAATTGGCTTGAGAGCGAAATGCTACTCCGTTTTAAATTATGATCTAGAGGAAAAGAAGGTAGCCAAAGGCGTCCCCCGAGTCGCAATAAAAAAACAATTAAAACATGAAATGTACAAAGATTGTCTTTTAAATCATTCGTTAAAAACTACATCCGCTTTAAACATCCGTAGTGAAAAACATAAAATTTACACACAAAATATTTCAAAATTATCACTTTCCCCCTTTGACGATAAAAGATACATTTTGGAAAACGGCATTGATACACTAGCATACGGTCACCATTTAATTAGTAAGAAACGAACTTTAGAACACGATCATGATTTCATTAATAAAAAACTAAAACTCACCCATAACTCAAACATAAACTTTGAAACAGAAAAACAATAATCTATACACTTCAAACATAAAAATTAATAAAATAACAACTAAAATTGCATACTGTCAGAACGTCTTTTCAGAACCGTTAACCTCTGACTGACCACCACTCCCTCCCCCCACCACATCCATCCTTATCGCACTAATGACGTCGATCCCACTACATCAGAACTTTGTTAACCCTTTCTAAAATATTTACCACAGTATCATATTGAAAATGTAATATTGGACAGTTTCTTTGTATATATGAAGATTTGTACATAACTTATCCGTTTGGTTAGATTTTACTTTGTAAATAACCGGGTCCTTTAGCAGTTTCAATGTACATGCAAAGTCTACGAGTAATACTTTGAGCAGTAACCACACTGTTATAGGTTACTAACATGTTCGTAGAAACCCAATTTACGACATTGGATGGGCTCAACCCGTCCGTAGTGCAATGTAAAAACCTCGTACTGGACGAATCTTCTTCTTAATTACGGTAACTCCTACGCCAGGTAAGTAATGTTAAGTTAGATTTAAGTAAACTCTTTTACCGTCAACCTTAAAAAAATAATCTGTAAAATAAATTCTGTTATAATATGAACACTTTTGTGAGTTTACATAACTACAATTTATTAACGGATATCTCCAGCTCTGTGTGAATTTCTATAGAATACCGTACCATCGAGGTGAGGGCGGCCCAAATTCAATAAAAAAGCCCGACTGTTCTCTGAGGCAGCCGTAAAACGCATAAGTCCTGACGCGGTCCTGCAGCTTGGGGCTGGGCTAATCCCCGTAAGACCTTGAGTCACAGTCCGGGCCCTCGTACGGTACGTGTATTTGGATGTGTGTAACACTCTATGGCTGGCTTAAACTCTGTAAGTCCAGGGTGTGAGTAAGGGATATTTTTAGTAACAAGAAAAATAAAAAAATAAAAAAAATAAATAAAAGCCCTTTGTAAGTTTGTGCGTCACATTGAAAGGCTTCTCCAAGTAAAGTGGCGGCTAGACTTATAGGGGATCAAAAAAAAAAAAAAAAAAAAAAAGTATAAAAAAAGAAACACAAAAATAATACTGGGAGGTAGCAATTTTGTTATGGAGTGGCTATCACCGTAGCTTGCGATGGTTGGGGCAAGTTACATTAAAGTAAGTGGGATTATGCCTACTGGGGACACCCACTATAATAAAAAACGCGCCAATGCACAAAGTGCAATGACCCTATACCCCTTGGGTGGTGTGGAAACTTGGGTCAAGACTTGTCAATGCACAGAGTGCAATGACAGGCATTGACTTGATAGTCATGGTCTTGTCTGGGAATGCAAGGACAAGTGTTACGACTCGTGCAGTCTATCATGGTGGGTTGGACTAAACCGGGTTAAATCAACGTGGGTTAATAAAACCCGGGTTAACACAACGTTGGTTATTAAAGCCCAGGTTTAAACTAACTCGAATAGATCAGATGACCCAGGATATACTTTACCGTCAATCAAGATGTTATTTCCTTCAAATTTAACTGACTGTGTACCCATTTTAAATTGTTCGCTTCCTTTATCGAAAGTGATCCCAAGAAAAACAGAAAAACAGAAAAACAGAAAAACAGAAAAACAGAAAAATAGAAAAACAGAAAAACAGAAAAACAGAAAAACAGAAAAACAGAAAAACAGAAAAACAGAAAAACAGAAAAACAGAAAAACAGAAAAACAGAAAAACAGAAAAACAGAAAAACAGAAAAACAGAAAAACAGAAAAACAGAAAAACAGAAAAACAGAAAAACAGAAAAACAGAAAAACAGAAAAACAGAAAACAGAAAAACAGGAAAACAGAAAAACGGCCGTTTTTCTGTTTTTCTGTTTTTCTGTTTTTCTGTTTTTCTGTTTTTCTGTTTTTCTGTTTTCTGTTTTCTGTTTTTCTGTTTTTTTGTTTTTCTGTTTTTCCTGTTTTCTGTTTTTCTGTTTTTCTGTTTTTCTGTTTTTCTGTTTTTCTGTTTTTCTGTTTTTCTGTTTTTCTGTTTTTCTGTTTTTCTGTTTTTCTGTTTTTCTGTTTTTCTGTTTTTCTGTTTTTCTGTTTTTCTGTTTTTCTGTTTTTCTGTTTTTCTGTTTTTCTGTTTTTCTGTTTTTCTGTTTTTCTGCGTTTTTCGTGT